>JAUPMG010182448.1:0-10359 GCA_031762675.1 Pachysandra terminalis
TATGATTTGTGCTTGATTTCCAATGGATTTGAAGTGATTTGATTGTGTTGAGTTAGATTTTAAAAACCCAAAAATTACCGAGAATACGACACTGGCGGCAGGCATCGATCCACCGACAGAATCGTATTTCCAGGCTTATTTGGCTATTCGGCAGGGATCGGTCCATCGATGACCCTGACGAACAGCAGAAAAATACACAGAGGATTCGGCAGGGTTCGGTCCACCGACCACCCTACCGGCAGAGACCAATTCTTAGAGTTAATTTGCTATTCGACGGGGTTCAGTCCACTGATAAGTCATGAATTGTTACATATTAAACCCTTGATTACATGAATTATCTAGCATTTTCTTATATTAAATTATTCATTATACATAGACACTACAAAAACCATGACCTTTCTGGGCAGTCTGAAACCACCGCCAAAGATCCCAGGACTGCCGAGAATTCATTTGTCGGCAGTTCACTCGACCCCCGTGGAAATCCTTGCCGTTAATGTCATTAACGGTGGGCTTCACGGTGGTCTGTTCCCCCGACAATAATAAGAATATTGTCAGCGGTCGAAGACCGCCGACAAATGTTCAATATAAAATTAAAAAACAAAACCGACAGCTGCCGCTGCGGCAGGCCCAATCGGCTGTCCCCGACAAATTTATGATTCCAGCTTCTTCAAATTTTCTTAACACCACGGTTTCCTCAGCTTCTGTTTTCCTCAAAATTTGAAAATCACAAAACAAGGTCCAGAAACACAATCCCTGGAACACAAATCATCAGATGAAAATCCAAAAATTTCATCTCAGTCACAACAGATAAACTTCAATTAACTCTTGTTACTGTACATCATACTCGCATAATCGAAGTAAAACCCTAACAAACAATAACAAAACCCTAAAAAAAACTGTAAAGTTCTTGATTTAGAAGTTAAATTCACAGTTTATCTCCATGCATACCTCGATCAATAGGGCTTTTCCTGTCTAATTATGATATCAAAACCTTCAAACAAGATTCAAAGAAAAAAAAAATCATAGGACGATCAATTTTGCAAGATCCATTCTAGAAGTTAAATTCACAGTTTATCTAAACGCATACCTCGATCAATAGGGCTTTTCCTGTCTGATTACAATAAAAAGCCTGCAAACAAGATTCAAAGAAAAACAAATCACAGGAAGATCGATTTCGCAAGAGTTGTTAAGGACGGAGGAGACTAGTAGAAGACGAAGGAGAGAAGAAGAGAACATGACGATGGATTTTGCAAGGTTTTATTGCTCTAGTGATTTTATATTTGGGCAAACTAGTTTTGGCTTTCTCGCCGGTCCGTTGAATACTACCAAGCACAGTGTGGGTTTCTCGGTGGGCTCGATAGGACAGTCGAGGGAAGGGTAAATTTCCACACCCGCGCGCGGGAAGTTTCCTGCTAACTGATGCAAATGGTGGATGTCTCGGCGGTCGTGGGCTGACTGCTGATAAATGTGTAAGCTTTCTCGGCGGGCTTCTTAGGACCACTGAGAAATGTGTGGGCTTTCTCTGCGGGCTTCTTAGGATCACTGAGAAATGTGTGGGCTTTCTCTGCAGGCTTTATAGGACCACCGAGCAAATTGGGTATTTCTCAGCGGTTTACAAAAGACCACCGTGAAATCCCACCCTCTTTTCGGTGGTCTACTAAGACCGCTGAGGTGACTGCATTCAACGGCGGTCTTTGGATGACCGCCGTTAAATACCGCCATTAAAGTCCCTTTTTTTGTAGTGAGAATTTTCCAATTCTCTTTTACCATTGAATTAGATTTTAATTGTCTCATTTATACTTAATTTATTAATGCAGAGACATTTTTGAGACAAATCCTGGTAGAGAGAATTTAGACCCAGATCAGGTCGGATCAGACGAGTCAGATTAGACGGGTCGGATCAAGCTCAAAAGAAATAAAATCAGATCAAGTGGGTCGGATTTAGCTCAAAAGGAATCAAATTAAAGACAAAAGAATAAACCCGACCCAACTCGACCAAGACCAACAGACCTTGACCTGATAACCAAGCCGGTTCAACCCATTCTCCAAGGTCTGATTTACTTGGAAAGAGAACCAAAATTAGAAGGAGCCGTTGTTGTTCTTGCGTTTGAGAAGAAAATGAATTTGGAAAGAAGAAGAAAGAAAGCATCATATTGGAGTAAATAGAGCACATTGGAATCAAAAAAGGGAAGAACGTGCAATGAGGCCAAGGAGTAGAACAAATGCTCCCTTAGTTTTACTTCGACTTTTGCCAAGTAAAAAGTCATTCTAAAAATAATATAGAAGAGGGACAAGGCTTCTAGAAGTCTCTAGCTTGATTGGTGTTCAATTTGCGTGAAGACTTGCTCTACAAGAAAGGGGGTTCCTATTTTGAGTTTAGGAAAGTTACTTTCCAGAATTTCACTGAACCAATCTCGGTAGTTTGACCATAACGCATTGTAGAAACGTCCAAATAAGGTGATTTCAGTGGTCCTGGAAAGCTAAGAAGTAGAACTACAATTCATAGGATGACATCGAAGTCTACTTCGATTGTTTTGAAGGTCCCATCGGCGGTAGAAGAGGAAATTCGTGAAGTTTCCTGTTTGGAGGAAATCAAAGGGAAGTAACTATTTTCTTCAAGGTTTTCTTTTTCAAGTTGAAGAGGACGAATTGGAGCTCTATAAAATGGGATCCCATCCATCCCTTCTTCTATACTTTTCTTCTTTCTATAATGTTTTGTATTTTTCTTCCATGGAGGCTTAGTTCTCTTGCAAAGGCTAGGGGTGAAGTCCCTTGTAATTGGTATGGATATTTATTGTAATTATTTATTTTAAATGAAATTGTGTTTTGATTGTTAAGCTATTTTGATTCTTTGTGATGTATGAGCTCTTCATTCTTTTTATGAGTTCAATCAAGTTTTTCTCATTATTAAGAAGAATTTCTCATGGTTTCTAATGGGAATCCGAAATTAATTTGAATGGGTTTTTCTAAAAGTATTCTAGCCACGTTGTGCACCACGGTTACGAAGTGTTCCTGAATTATTTTAGTTCAACCGAATCAAAGGCCTTCATAGAAATCAAGCATATAAATTATCCGAGTTACAATGAATTTCATACCTGTTCAAGGAACTGCCCCGATGCCTGTGCATCCTCATCATTATTTTTAAAACCCTTTTATTTATCCCTTAATTATTCCTTTTAATTATAAGTAATTTTTCACTACTATAATTGTTCTTAACACTCTTTTGTCTCGAATTATGTGCTCTCTGTGGTTCGACCTCAGACTCCCAAGAATTATATTTCTTCGAACTCCTGCACTTGGGAGTGAGCAAGCAACTGACCACCCTTCCGACGAACTGGTATATTGCACAGTAGAGAGGATTTTTGTGGATTCCTTGGGTGGATGGTGAAGGGCTTCGGCCATTAGTTGTTGTTGAGTTCCGGAAGCTAGTTTTGACCTAAAGGCATCTAGCCTACTTGCAGGGGCTCAAACTAGGCATTCCAAAGTTGTTGTGACCATCATCCCACCCTAGGTCTGACATGGACGTGACATTGAAATGATTTGGATTACTGATTTTATAATTATTGTGGTGTGATAACTGATAGGAAGCTTATGATGGTTGACAATCGGATTATCTGTGTATGGGCGCGTGGATAGTTTCCGTTGTCCATCCTCATTTGGAATCCTAGTTTAATGCATAACATGCTAGACTTAGGTTGAATGATAAGTGAACCGGGAGTTGGAAATCTTTGAAGAAACTGAGAAAAGCGTCCGGAGGGTTGACTACACCTGTGGGGTGAAAAGACCCACTTAAATAATGGTAGGATGCTTGCGAGATCCTATATAGATTCGTTATCCCTCGAGTATGGTACGCTCGTAAATTAGTATATGGTGGATGTCATACCATGGGTTAGAGTCCGGAATGAAGATGGGGCTTTTGGCAGTCCCTAGGATGATGTCCTGAATTAGTTTTGGTTGAGAACTTTGTGTTGAGGTCCACTTATCAGGATACGTTAGTTGGTTCATTCACTTAGCATTTTCATCATGATTGTTTGTTCTCATTGCATCCACTATAGATTATATGATGATTGATTCCATTTCATATTAAAATTTTGTTTTCATATTATGATTATTACTACACTAACCCTTGATCTGATTTCCGTAAGAAGATGGGTAACTGTCATATGCTTACTGAGCATTCAATGTCTCACTCAACTTCTCATGTTGCAGGATGGGAGGAGTGTTAGAGGATGCGGTTAACTTGTGGATGCTTTACTTTCTTGGCTGTCTTGTGATAGTATGGTGGGACCTCTTGTTGATTGGAGGGTTCTGGATCTTTCTAGCTGTTCTTATGTTTTTGTACTATAATGAATTGTGTAGGTTACGACTTAGCTGAAGTCGTTAATGTAATAACTTGAACTTTTATAAGGATTAATTTCTAATTTAATTAAAATATAGGGGTTAATTTAAATTTTTAGTATGTTAGTTATATGTTTGACTTTGACTGTTTTTGATTGGTGGGCTGCACAATAGAAAACTAAAGTGGTTCACACACAATCATAACTCTTTTAGTTATAATGTGTGGCCAAGCTCTTGTAGGAACTTTAAACCTTAGATCTAAAGGCTATAATTCAACTAACCTAAAGTGATTAATAAATTAATATACAATTAGAATTGTAGTAAATAAACAAAAGTTATTAATAAAGAATTTCAGCTTAAATAGGAAAATGGGTTAATAAATTAAACTAGAATTAACCAAACAGGACCTAACTCTAATAATTAATTAGACTATACTTAAGTAAAGCCCAATAAGATTCAGGCCCAGCTAAACTAAAGCCTAATTAGGTTAATTAATAGGTAATTTTTGTGATAATTAAACTAGGAAATTTAAAGACTACGTTATAATGGAACTAGGATTCTAAACCAATGTCTAAACACCCATTAGTATTCCTAATATGATTAGAACAATTAAAAATCAATGAGTAGGAATTTTTAGGAACAATTAGACTAATCTAAAGGTTAGGAACAAAAGTAAAAGACTTTAAATTTGATTAGGATAAGGTTAGATAAAATCAATTATTAATTCACACTAGAACTAGGACACTTTAATCTAAAGGCTGTAATTTAACTAATCTAATCTAAAGTCTATAAACTAAAACATAATGCTAAACTAAGAACAACTCCTAGACTAAGCTAGACACTCATTAGAAACTATACAAGAACACTAGGGATGTGTGATTCAGATTCTAAGAGAGAGAGAGAGAGTGTGTGTGTGGAAGATTGCTGGAACTAGAAGCTAAGGAGGAAGAACAATTCAAACTTGAACTGAGTTGAAGAGAAAGAATATCCGACGATCTATAGTCAAGGTAAGTAATTCGATTATCCTTTATTTTAGATTTGGAATTAGGTGAGATGCCATGTTCATTGAATATGACTTAGCACATTGAATTTAAACTCAAGAACAATTCGTTTTCATTAAAACATAAGATTCTTAATGCATGATCATCCTAAGCAAGGTAAGTTGATGTTTTGACTCATGTTTTTATTTGGTTAGATTTGGATTTCTATTTTAAAATATGTGTTAGAAGGGTGTTTTTGCTAAAATCAACTAAATAACCAAATTTCGTGAAGTTTTGTTATTTCTGGGCAAACCGACAGACTGCCAGTGTACCGGTTAGTCTACCAGTTCACCCAGGTGGTATCCGGCAGACCAACCAGTCTACCGGTTAGCCTGCCAGGCATCATTAATATGGTTTTTGTAATAATCCAACTCGTTTAGGGGAGTTTAGTGTAATTAGTAATAAGGTTGATGTGTAATTAATTAAAAAATAGAGACTAATTTGAAATTTTTTGTATAAGCTAATTAGTTGACTTTGATCAATTGTGACTGGTGGGAGCATAATAGATTATCTAGAGTGCATCACACACAATCATAATCTCAAAGTTAAACCAATGGCTGAGCTTTCGCAAGAATAATTAAACTAATTAAAGGTCAAGATTAAAAGACAAAAAGGACTTAAACTTAGACAAGGATAAGGAAAATAAAGGTCTAATCTAATAGATAAAATCCTAATCTAAAAAGGATAGAGCTAGAGTAATGTTTAAGTTGTACTAGGACTGGTATTTTCCCCAACCGAAGGTGTAGATTAATCTACTAAAATCTAAAGGCTGGGATTAGAGATAAATCCTAAACAAAGTTTAACTCATAAAAACTATCTAAACACTGATTTGGTCGTCCAAACCATCAAACTAATTATCTGGGTTAAGAACCGAAGCTAAGGAAGAAGAAGAATTTGCGCACCACGCAAGGTAAGTACCTTCAATTTTGTTTATATCTTTGATTTGAATTAGGTGACATGCCATATTCATGGAATATGACATACCACATTGAATTCAATTCAAATAAAATACCGTTCTTCATAAAAACTTGAACTTTCTAAAATTTATCTTTCCATGCAAGGTAAGCTTTAATTTTGATTATTATTTTGATTAGGTTAGTTTCGGAATCCAATTTAAATATGAGTTTATGTTGAAGAAAATCATTAATTATGTGTTAATAAATAAAATTTATCGTTATTTACGGTTTCTGGGCAAACCGGCAGCCTGCCAGCCTGCCGGTTCACCTAGAAGGTGTCCAGCAGACCTACCGGTGTGCCGGTAGCCTGCCGGATTCCTTATTTGATTTATGATCTACTGCCTAGAATACCGGATGGTCAACCGGTGTGCCGGTTAGCCTGCCGATGATCATGTGTGCCTGAGACTTTGAAAACAAGCCCATGCCTAGCCTGCCGGATGGCCAGCCTACCGGTGGCTACCCTGAGACCTTTTGGAAAAACCACACCTTCTGTCTAGACTGCCGAATGGCCAGCCGGTGTGCCAGCCAGCCTTAGACCCTGCACCTTGTTAAATTGGCCCCTGTCTAGGCTGCTGGATGGCCAACCGGTGTGCCGGTTAGCCCACCGGTCAGCCAGAGACCTTAACTCAAATATGTGTTGGACCTGCTCAGGCAACAGGCAGATCAGCCGGCGTGCCGGTCAGCCCAGGTTGGGTTGTTTGTTATGATATTTATGTTATATTGATTATTTGATTCATTATGATTCCTTGTATGTTATTTTTAATAGTCACATGATACTAATTAAAGGTTGATTGACTAGTTGGATAATTAATTATGATTAATCATACATCATGCATTATTTGATTTGTTTGGATATTATGATGATTTAAATCATGTTCTAAAGCTTCATATTGCATATTTAGACTTATTGCACATCTGTCCACATGTTGTATGATTAGTTAATGTGCACAAAATACCACACCTTGCACAGCATATCCAATTGAGTTAATGACCATATTTTGGTCATATACTAGACTTGCCATCAGACTTCACTTATGATGAAGTTTCTGATTAAATCTGAGTGAATCATGACTTGGAACTTATGATTAGGTGAGGAAGTCCAGGATGGAAAAATATTATCAGTTGAGGGACTTGCTACCCCAATATACCCCAGTTTCAATCATCTCGATAGCGTATTATTATACGTAACGGATGCCAAGTGAAATTTTGTTGGCATTCGCCTTATGTAATGCTCACTGAGGTTAGTCCTAATTATGTGACACCTTGGATTTTTGCATTGCCCTGACCGCAAATAAGTGGGGGAATTGTGCCCTCTTGGTCGAAACCCCTCAAAACTATGATGCGCACATGGAATATCTTACTAAGAGTGGCCCTGTATAGGGGGGACGGATCGAGAAGACGTCTTGCTCTGTAATTGATTGGTCTAGTGTGGGACTTACATAATTCGAATTATGAACAGCATGCATGATTGCACAGCATGATATTTTGTATGGATCACATTTGGTGATCGATATGACTTGTTGCATGAGTATGCATTCATGCATTAATAATCTGAACATGCATATCATATTCGTATATTTACCATGATTAATTACTGTTTTTATGTTACATCATTGGGTATTGGTATGGACCGTATTTCATACTGAGGTTGTAAGTTATTTGATTTTACTTACTGGGCTAAGTGTAGCTGACGTCTTATGACAAAAATTTCAGGTAATTTAGATGAGGAATTTAATGATAATGTAGAACAAGATGAATACTCTTTTTATGAACTTGCTGGAAATAATCAAAGCGTGGAGTGATTTTTATGTGAAGTTGTGCTACTGGATTTACCACTTTATTTCTTAGATCAGATATTATGTATAGGGTTAGGGATTTGGTTTTTACTTGAAATAGGATGTAATTATTTTCTTTTCCGCTGCGAATTTTATTAAGTGTTTTGGATGTAATAGATAGGTTATATTTTACTTATTATTCAGTAAATTAGATTCTTTTGGAAGTTTATTAAATTTCTGTAAATTTGGCTCGACATTGATTGCCACTCCAGATTCTGATTGGGTTGAGAGTCGCGGTTCGAACATAAGGGTTCCTACGAAAATTTCCTTAAGATTGGGTCATGACAGTTTTTGTCTCTGCCCAGCCTACCAGTGTGCTGGTTAGCCTACCGGTGGCATTAGGAGTCTGTGATTGGTAAATTTGGTCCCTACTTAGCCTATTGGTGGCCAATCGGTGTGCCGGTTAGCCTACCGGTAGGATCATTGTCTGGACTTTGTGAATTTCAGCCCCTGCCTAGGCTACAGGTGGCCAACCAATCTGCCAATTAGCCTGCCGACCAGCCCCTGTTTGATGAATTAGTGAATTTCATGCTATGTGTTGGATTCCTTATTACTTGTTATTAATTATATGATGATTTCCATTATTTTATGACGTGAATTGATCAATGAATTAACTGATTGATAATTATATATGTTGAATCATACATTATGCTTAATTTAATTTGATTGAATGCCATGATGATATATACCTAGTGTTAATCCCTCATATTAATTACTTAGACTCGTTTCACAATTGTACACATAATGTATTCTTAGTTAATGTGCACCTACACTACACTTGCACAACATATGCCTGTTTTTCATTATTGACCTTGTACGAGTCTAACGCCTTGACTACACACCATAAATCCTTGTGTTGGATAGTATGGACATAATGAGTGTTATCATGATATGATATTGGTGAGGAAGTTCTGGGTGGACCATTTTATATTATTTTATGTGTTGAGGGACCGTACATCCCAATAGACCAATCTGTTTATGGTGAGGGATATGTTTTGGGTGTCATTCCCAATATATCAATTAATTGAGAGAATTATGTTGGTAGATCGGTTAATGTATGGCTCACAGAGCTTAATCTATGTGATTCCTTGGGATTCATCCCTATAATTGAAAATAACTGAGGCGCATGTGACCTCTAGGTCGAAGCTCCTAGAAACTATAATGTAGACATAGAATAGTCTATTAGTCCAACCAAATACCAGGGGATGTGTTCTGGGTGAGACATATCGACTAGTACAATTAAGATCTGGTGTGAATATACTTTAATCAAATGCCAAACATCATGCATTAATTGCATATCATATTCATTTGTATGGATTACATGTGGTAATCATATTTATTTATTGCATGATCATGCATTGCATACATTAATAATTAAACTTGCATTTTTCATTGCACACACATCATGTTGCATTATTATTGTCATTAATTGCATATATTCTGTTTTAGTCTGTTTTATCATTGGAGAGTGGGTTTGACCTTATTCCAATCTAAAAAATGGTTCGATTTTTTTACTTACTGAGCTAAGTGTAACTGACATCTTATGACAACAATTTCAGGGAATAATGGAGTATAAGATGAGGAACACTTTTATGATGATATGGCTGGATTGAATGATTGCGTACTTTGATTTATACTTAGAAATCTGTAATAGGGCTTATTTATTTTCTATATTAGATATTATGTATAGGGATAAGAATTTGGTTTAAGCCTGAGAATTTGGGTATTTTTATTTATTTTTATGCTGTGATTTATTTAATTGTCTTGAATGTAATAACTTAGTAATATTTTGATTATTTTCAGTAATGTTAAATTCTTTAAGTTTTATTTAATTATTATGGTTTGTCTCTATATTGATTACTGATGTGGGGCTTCGCAAGTGCACAAAATTTAGCAAGTAATAAAGTGATGAAATAGAGTGTCGAATCGAGAGGGAATTGTTAGCTGCTAAATACCAAAATTACTATCCTAAATTCTATTTGGAAAATTGAATAGTGAGATGTGTGTTTAACTAACAATTAAAATTAATAACTAACAAAATAAAATAACAAGTAAACCAGTTGATTAAAATACTAAGACATTTGATTTCATCAAAGCCAATCCAAATTAAACTCTAAATATTCATGCTATTGAAAATTACAATCCAATTTGAAAGTGAAAATCCCTAATCTATCCAAAGGTCTCTCTCGA
>JAUPMG010182459.1:0-10359 GCA_031762675.1 Pachysandra terminalis
CCAGGAAATGACATGGACTCGTCAACTGAAAAGGTTAGTGTTTATGACATGTGGCCTTCTTGTTTCCAGAACCCTTTTTAAGATTTTTTCTTTCCACTTGTTTGAATTTTTTAAGAATTTTCTTAGGTAAAGAATCACACATAAAGTGTTTGTGGGTAAATACAGATATCGGAATTGCTTGGTTTCTCAAAAACCAGCATTACAAAATAATTTTATGCCTTGCTACGTATTTGAGTTTCGAAATTTCACGGCTGAAATGAATCCCAGTTCAATTTTCCAGTCAAATAACACTGTAGTGTTATCAGTTTCAATGCCATTTTGATTTTTAAAATTTTTATTTGGGACTATCAGCACCAAATTTGATTGGACTGAAGATCATTTCAAGAATCCACTGGCAGAAACTTTGTATTGGTATATCTACTTGCATTGTGTTAAAACATTTACATGTTGCATTCAGTATTTGGCTGTGATATTTATCATACTATTGTCTACTTGTTAAGTCTTACCTTCTAATAATCATCTGTCCCCATTGTGTTTAAACTCGGTATCGGATCAGGAATCATCTTGGTCCTATATCAATTGGATCGGCGATCCAACTCTGGATCGGCTGATCCAAAACATGGCCCAGAATTTAAAAATAAAAAAATCAGAAAAAAATATAAAAATATTAATACATAAAAACATGTTGAAACAAGTGTCTAAAAACTGATTAAAAATCATTTTACTAACCAATATTGTCGCATTCATGCAATTGCCAAATTAAAGTATGCAATAATTGCAATTAACCTTAGTTGCATTTATATAAATAACAGAAAATACTAATACAAATATTAAGCACATAATTAACAATTAACCAAAATAATGATTTACGCCAATAAAGAATGAAAAACATTGATGTCTGATGAACAATTGGCATTAACATGTGATATTCAATGAAGTAATACATTGGAATTCAAGTATTTGACTAAGCCCAAATTCAATGAAGTAATACATTATGATCTCAATATCACATCGAATTCCGATGTGGGTCCATGAATATAGTATGTGACCACACTCCAAAAACTCACGTGTTGGACGATCCCTATTGGATCGTCCAATCTGACTCGGTTTCGGGCCTAGTCAGAATTTTTAACATTTCTAGGGATCAGCTCAGGATTCTGACTCGTCCTGAGCCGATCCTGAGTTGTATCGGCCGATCCCAAGTCAGATCGGCCGATACTTTACACTTTGTCTATCCCTACTGCTTCGAATTTAACTTTGAATAATACCAGCAGTTAAATTTTATTATTACTAGTAAGAGAATAACTTGTGGGTGTTAGATGTCCTAGAGATGAAAGCAGAATCAATCAAACAAATCACCGTTAAACATCAAATCATTCTTCTGAGCCAACTTCCACTGTCTTTTTTGATGGAAGATATTCTCAAATGCAACTGAGAACCTTAGATGATGTAGTTTTGGTCTTAGATCATGTTTTTGGCCTTCTTACCAAAACTACGAAAGTGTTTTGTATTTTTGTTTGTTTCCTCATCATTTTAACTCCCAACAGGCGAACTGCTTTATACAGTTGAAGCCATTATCTTGTTATTGTCTTCATACACTGCCGATCCTTGACAATTACAATGAGTAGATTGAATGATTAACTGTGGATGAACAAACTATAAATCTATCTCTATGTAATCCTTTCCTTTGAACCTTTGTATAGTAGTAGAGACTACTTGATTTCAATGCTGCACATGAAACTTTCATTGTCATGGTACAAATCTTGAAAATTTACCTCTTCCGTACGGCCTTCCTAGCTTGTGTGGAGCTGGAAAATTGTACCAGTTGACTACCAATTGGACAGTTTCTAGAATCAATTTTGGATTCAATGCTATTGCTAAGGCATCAAAATGAATTAACTGTGGAATACGGGTTAGCTCAACTGGCAGGCTCTCCAGCTCAGGAATTGGAGGTCCCAGGTTTGAGTCCCCAGACTTACCTGATATATGGTCCTTGTGGGTGGGGCATGTATTCGGGGTTTTCCCTGTCCCCACTAAGTGGGGTTTTGGGGGTTCGATGTTAGAAAAAAAAGAAGAAGAAGATTCAACATATTAATGATATAGAACCAATAAAATCAGAAAAAAAAAAAAAAAAAAATTCAACCTTTGTCTTTCAGAAAAGTCATTCTGCACGATAAAAATGTGTGACAATAACACAAAGTAACGTATTAGTAATATAAAGCCAATAAAATCACAAAAAGAAAAAAGAAAAAAAAAATTCAACTGTCTTTCAGAAAAATCGCTCCACTTCCTCATCTCTCTTTGTTTCCTGACTAGTCAAAGAAACAGTAACAACAACAACAAGAAGATGAAGAAATTGTCTTTCACTCAGTCTCTCCTTCCTTGCCCGCTCCTTCTCTTCTCTCATTTCTATACAACAACAGATATAGGTGTAAACGAATTTAATGAATGTAATAAAGAATAAAGAAAAAAAATAGAAAAAAGAAATAAAGGTTAACAAGGTTTCCGCCTTTTGCAGTTAAGTGCCCCGGCAAAGCGAGTGAGCCTGTTCACAAAGGTCCCAGGCTTTGCATTAATCATGTCCTTCTTGGAGTATGGCCTCCTCTTGCTTGGGTTTCCAGATTGAAGGAAGAAGGCTCCATTCAGCAACAGATCTCCCTCTGATCTCCATGTCCAATGCTTCCATGCATCCTCTGACGTGTAATCCCTCTTTGTCACCTGCACCAACACCACCCCCAAAACAAAAACATTGTTTGAGAATTCCTTTACAAATATATATGCATGCATGTACACAAAACATGAAATCACCATGACCACATGCTTTTACATATGTGAATTGTAATTTCATGTGTTCGAGAATTCCTTTGCATATATGCATACAAGTACACAAAAACATGAAATCACCATGAGCACATGCTTTTGCATATGTGAATTGTAATTTCAGTAAATGCATGTATGGTATTGATCATACATACCTGTTTAGCACCCACTGTGGGAGGCGCAATGAACCTGTTGCCCTGGCTAATGATGGTAGGATGTTGGCTACCACCAATAGCATACATGAGCCAGTGAGTGTAGTCGTTGTTAACGACGTGGAAGAATCCCCATCTGCACCTTGGCATCCTCTGCACCAGTCCCCTCCCGAAGTGGTTGAATGCCACCGTAACTTGCATTATCTTATCGGTCGAGTAACTGTCACTGGCACCAAACAACATGACCTGCTCATCATCATCATCAGCATTATCAACATCGTCATCGTCATTCATTTTTATGGTCATTCATCTGGCACAAGGTTTTAAATTTTGATTTTGCCAGGTGGGGCAAGGCGAAATTTTGCCGGTTTTCTCCGAAATGGGGAAATATCGCCGTTTCACCAGAATAGAAAATGGCGCGAAATTTAAAACCTTGATCTGGCACTCTCGATCAAACCATTTGATCAACGGCGCCTTCATGAGCATTATTTAGATAGATCACTATGCATTACCTCATTATGATGGGTGAAGTGGCTGTTGGAGATGGTAATGGCCGTCGAACCCATGATGGCATCGATGAGCCCATCCTTGCAGTTTGACATGGAAACATGGTCGATCCAGATTTTGTTGGAGCCGAAGATAGAGATGCCATCGCCGTCACTAGCTGTCCGGTAGCCAAAGTGGGAGAGGGAGTCTCGGATGATACCGCCGCTGCCGGCGTGGATGTCATGAATGTGGAGTCCATGGATGATTACATTCTTGACAAACTGGATGGTGATGCCGGCGCCAAAGGCAATATGGACGTTAACTCCACGGCCGTCGAGCGTCTTGTCACTGGTCATCATGAGCTCCTCACTCAGTCTGATCACCATACTACGTGCAAATATGATCCACAGTGGCCGTAGCTGAATGACGGCGTGGCGTAGGGTACCGGGCTTGGGATTAACCAAGTCACTGTCAGAGGAATCCGTCACCACATAGTACTTTCCACGCTTCCCACCGGTCGTCTTCCGGCCAAAGCCGAGGACGCATTTCGCCAATCTCTTGCGTTTCCGTGCCCAGTTCTTTCGGCACCTCCAGCATCGATCAATAGGGTTCGTCGCCAAACATGGACCCTTGTATCTCCTGCGCAGGCTCCTCCTTGTGCTGTTCCCTTCCATGGCCCTGCTTCACCAATTCAAATCAAGTCTGTTTACGACAATCACCATAGTGTTTAAACTGGGTATCGGATTGGGGATAATCCCGATCCTTGGATTGCGGATTCAAACATGACCCAATTTACTCATTCGAAACCGAGTCAAATCGTCTGGATCGGACACGGTTTCAGACCGAGTCAAAGAACTTTAGCAATTTTAGTGATCGGTTGGGAATCGTGACTTATCCTGAACCGATCTCAAGTTGTATTGACTGATTGGACTTGGGATCGGCCAATACTTAACACTTACTTAACACTATGTTAACCACGTCGCAATTAAGATAATGATCAATCAATCAAATTACAAAAAAAAATTAACCCACATGTGGACATTAATGTTGAAATGATCTGTGACTTCCTCAGGATTGGGATGGTATGCCTCAAGAGCATCCTTCTTGGCTTCCTCAGCTCTGGCTTGCCACACCTCATCAAATTCTCCGATATGGGCTTTGAGTGTCGGAACGGTTAAGGCAATTACAGTGAAAATGAATAAAAGCAACGAAATTGAACTGGGTCTGATTGCTTCCATTGCTTTGTTTTGTTTTTTTAATGATTTCTTTCTTCCCTTCTTTGGGTCTTTTTTTTTTTGTTTCTCTTCTTCTTCTAGTGTTGGTGAAGGCCCTGGTCTAGGATCAAATCGAACCTTTTCTGCTCTGGGACCAGATCTAGCCAAACCAACTGATCGAACCCACGCCAATCAATAAGTTACCATGGTTTCGCTTGATCTATGTGGGGTGTGAAATCATAGTTTCAGGATGTGTTTAAATACTTGATACAAAGAGAGACCCAAAAGAAACAATAAATACAAGAGGGCGAGACGTAGATGGCGGGAAGAATGGATGGCCATTTAGCATTAACGGTTGACAGTTAGTCGCTTTTTTTTTTCTCTCTCCTACGCCCTTTCTCTATCTCTTGGTTTGTTACTACTTAACGGTAAACACAAGTGGTTAAGAAGAGAGATTCATTCTTGGACAGGTTCATTACAATCGTTCCAAGCAGTACAATCCAAGGTTTAAAATACAGGAACCGGAGGCCGGATCGATCCCGTCTGGTATAGAAAGCAAAAAAAAAAAATTAAAAATTAAAAAATTAAAAAAAATTTAGATCGGTGCCGGACCGGAGGGACCATCGGGATCGATCGTCAGACAGCCAGAACCAGTCACTGGACCGCCAGTCCATAACCCAGTGATACATTCCCTTGTATCTGAGGTTGGAACCGGACCGCTATGGTCTAGTCCCGGTCCAAACTGGCCGGTACGAACTGGTATAATCCGATCCGTGAAACCATGGTATAATCTAGCTCAGGGTCTAAAGCCTCAGGATCTTGGTCGGACCGGCCATTCTCGATCCGGATCGGGGATACCGGCAAATTCAAAACTTGGATTGTCCTTCAAAAAAAAATTTGGATCGGCCGGACTTGTCGCCGGACCGGCAATACCGGTCGCTGGATCGACAATACCGGTCGGGACTGATTGGTATCGGACTGGTCCAAGCCGATACCTATTGGATCGTTGGTTTTATAAATGTAAAAAAAAAAAAAAAAAAAACTAGTTCGATCCAATCACTGGACCGGTTTGGATCGATATTGGTTGGATCGGTCCAATCCAAAGCCACTTGAAATAATAGTTGTATCGTGGCTTAGGATTGGACCGGTCCTAGCCGATCCCGATACGGACTAGCCAATCCGGACCAATCCTTGAAACCATGATCTAGTTAAGGTCTCAGTCATTGACGTCTCTAAAAGTCTAAGCTTAATAAATAGCCACGTGGCTTGGTTTTATTAAAGATAAAGTTCTGATTAGAAAAAAAAAATCAGGGGGTTTAAATTGATAAAATGATGATGTTTTGAACTGAGTCATGATTGGATTGTGTCACTCTTTGAAGCTTTATAAGAGTAAAGAAAGTTTAAGGCCAGATTTTAGCCACGGTTCTCTTTGTAATGAAGGTGAGAGGAAGAATCACCTTAGGAGGAGGAGAGAAGGAGAGAGAAGAGATACCTGGTTTGACTCGTGTTCAAACTCTAGGATTCAACTGTTGAATTTCAAGTCTTCAACTCATTAAGAGACTTATTGTCTCGTGTAATGAAGACCTTTAAATCTTTAATTTAACCGGTTAAAAATAAAACATAAATAAACTTTAAATAAAAAATTAACTAAAATAAAAATAATTAATAAATTAAAATATAAATTATAATTAATCAATTTTAGGGCAACCACCCGAAAAAATTAGGCAAATGCAAACCTTCCGCTAATTCCTTTCCAGAGAGAGAGAGAGAGAGAGAGTAATGCATCTTTTATTTCCAAAAATGTTTCCACAAATTTTTACATTGTGAAGATAAAATATGAAGGAAAAACCATTACCTATGATGGTTGCTATACAAGTAAACCTTCCCCTAATTCCTTTCCCAAAAAAAAAAAAAAACTTTTTTTCCAATCAACGTGTACTCTCATCGAACTCTTCACACCGATCAGAAGCTCAATGTGAGTGAAGCAGATACCTATATAACTATTTTGGGGTTTTAGAATATGATAATTAGCAACTGAACAATGTCTTAACTTTATGATGCCTCCCAGACCTTGTACTCTTTCCCCACGATGGCCGAAGTCCATCTCTGGGGTTCGCTTGGAGGTTCATAATAGCCTGGACCTATCTTCACTGCCACTTTCTCATCGACGATGGCCGCATACACATCACTTTCTGCCTTGGTGATCTGAACCTGGAAAATGCACAGAACATTGAAGTTTATCAATAATTTGCAGTATTGTTTGATTGTCCTTTGTATAGTTAGGAAAAGCTTAATTTGAGTCCTTTGTATAGTTAGGAAAAGCTTAATTTGAGAAGGTGCAATACTTGACTACAAGATCATGCACAAAAAGGTCAGGAAGAATTCATCATTTACTGGGTTTATCTGAGGCCTCAGGATACAAAATCGATCACCCAATGACGCTTAAGTATCAGGCCTTGAGAAATGTTCGGAATCATAGTGTTTAAACTCTGTATCGGATGGGGAGCTGTCCTGAATTTTTTTTTTAAATCAGAAAAATTATAAAAATATAAATACATAAAAACATGTTGAGATAAGTGCCTAAAACTGATTAAAAATCATTTTACTAACCAATATTGTTGCACTCGTGTGATCAAAAAATTAAAGTCTCAGAAGATTATTGGATTTAGACATTTTACTAATCAACAGAGTGCCGAGTCTTCAATGATGAGCATTAGTTCTCGTTAGGCATATATTTAAGACCGTACTTGCAAAAATTAAAATAATAATAATAATAATAATAGAACTTTCTCAAAGCAATGCTATTATGCTTAAATGGAACTTAAGTTGTGGAAATATACCGTGCTCCGACAATGAATCTTGCTGCGGTGTCTGAGAGAGATGAGTGCCGAAATTTCAGAACGGTAGTGAGAGAAAATATGATCATAGAAGACTGATGGTGTACCAGGGTGAGTCAGGATGTAGGCATATCCTTGCATTTCCTTTCCACCTGGGAATCTCCAATGGCCCTTGGGAGAAAAGGAAAACATAGAAAGAAATAAAGAAAAAGGAATTCCCAAGTCAGCAGGTAATACTTACCGGTAACAATAGTTTTCTAGATCAAAGAAAGCTATTTACAACTAATGTCACAGATCTATCAATTAAGAGAGACGAACTTAGCATTATAAAGGCAATAATGGATGGTTAAGAAGCTTAAGATAGAACAGTTCGTGGTCAAACAATTGAATAGTAAGGATCAATTCGCCAAGAGGTCATGTTTGCTCCACGGCATTTAGGACAGAAAATGCCCTTTTCATGAAAACATAAACATCCTTCCCTCATGGCAACTACGAAAACTATAGAATTTGCAAGGAATTGTGTTAGGAACTTAACAAAAACTTGGAAAATAAAAATTGGCATCGTCTCATAATGACAAACTGAATTCATTGATAGCGACTTGTTCTGCCTGAATGTTCAACAATAGCAATTCCTATTTCTCATATGTTAAAAATTAAAATTCAGCAGTATTTTTTTGTAAACAGAAAATAAAAATTGGAATTCACTTTTATTTAGATGGGATAGCATTCAAAACTGTTCACAGGATCCGAAAAGAACAATAATACTCAATTTGTTCAAACACAGAGATTTTACCATATAATAAAGCAGTTTCACATGATCTGAAAAGAACAATAATACTCAATTGGTTCAAACACCAAGATTTTACTATACATACAATATAGCATCTCTGATTGCCAGTATACCCTGTTCCTTTCTTTTTTCCTTTTTATTAGTTTTCCCTGATCAATTTTCAATTCACATGACCTTCAATTTCTCAGGGTTACTCATCCCTCAATCATTAAGTAAAATTATGACAGAAAATATTGGGAAATATAAAGTGAAAAGAAAGGAAAAAAAATCCAAACCTGAGTAGATCCTGTATCATGATTCTCTATGAAGGTAACAGCCCGTGAAGGCCACCACCCAACAACACCAGGTGGTTTGCCCTTTTGATCCAAAAGTCGCCAATATTCACATCTTTCTAGAGCCTATTTGAAATAACATTTATCTTGTAAGCATATTTTTGAATACAAACTAAACAAAAAACTCTGTAACATCAAGTTCCATCTCAACATCAGATGAAGACTAGTCCAATAAGTACATGTAACTAGTGCAGACATTTTACAATTTCAAATTAGCATGCAAGAGTAGATGTTAACAGGGATCATGCCATCCAGAATTCAATCTCGGAAAAGTGTCCAATTTTATATTTGATGTTAGAGGATGAAGATGGGAAGCTAATCCAAACTTTGGATCCAGTAAGTTGGATGCTAGAACATTGCTAGAGCAAGTAACTATTTTACATTCTTTCTGTGAAGCATTAAACATTGGAGGGATATTCAAACAACCGGTGTTGTAGCTTCCATGAAAAAGGATTTATTGAAATGCAAAGATGGATACCAATCAGTTGGTCAAAGAAAGAAATTTGAGACAATCATCATATATTGGAAGCCATACCTAGATCTTTCACTTTCTAGACAAATGAAAATCATTATGTTAATGATTTAAAATAACAATTCCAATTTAATGTCTCTACAGGGAAAATAAATCTTTAGAAATAGGGGTAAAATCAAAGTGATAATCTACAAGGAACAGAATAGTATCTTTCTTTTAGATGTATGTCCTAGTCCATGAAGCAAGAACATGCAATTACATTTTAGTTAAGTTGTTCATGCGAAAAAATACAATTCAAAAGCATCTAACTGCAATCTTACGGAATGGAGGATCCCTTTTGTAGTGACATCAAATGCCCCAGCAGTTCCATTAGTAGCATTGATCCAGTCAATAATCCTCTGCCTATGTGCATCTTGATTGTGATCCATTTCACCATACGTATAATTGAGTGAATCCCAATACTCGCCTACCGCAAAATAGGGTTCGCTAGTATCTAAGTAGTCATTTACATAACCACCCCAAAATCCCCGAACAAAATCTAGTCTCCATCCATCATACCCAATTTCCTTCCTGCAGGCACCAGGAAATCCACCATTTATCAAGACTTGATGGAAAATCATTTATCCAAAAACTCAAAAGAAACAGAAAGGAGGCATGAACCAGAGAAAGAGGAGAAAAGAAAAAGGCTATTGCATAGAATAAAGTGCTTTGATTAATCACAGAAGTGCACTATGAACCTGATATCGCAACAAATTTGTTTCAGAAGATGAGCATCTATTAAATAAATAAAAGGCAAAAACTTGTACTAAAAAATAAGTAAAAATATTTTTCAGTTAAACCCTTTTATTCAGATAAACGGATGTCAATAAAGGGCCATCTGTTGGTTTAGTCAATCTCATGGGTTGATCTTGATTCTATTTTTTCCATTTAAAATAACCAGCAAGAATGACGAAGCCCAGAGTGATCCAGTAGAGAGCTAAAACAAATTTAACATTTGGAATTACTTCGTTAGCGCCAACTTCTAGCACACTAAGAGCTCCATTGAGCCTAGGAAATTGAGAAACCTTTTGTGATAGCCAGGGGAGAGTTTTTAATACATAGTTGAGCCCCACTGCACTTGGGACTCTAACAGAGCCAAGGCATTCTAACTGCTTCACGGGACAAAAGTTGCAACGGGGGGTGGGGGGTGGGGAGGGTCTTGGAGGCCATCCCACAATGTGGAAAATCCAGTCTTTGGCTCTCTTTATCCATCGTTC
>JAUPMG010182480.1:0-10359 GCA_031762675.1 Pachysandra terminalis
CAAGAAGCGAACAAATTGCGCCAACAAATTGGAAATTTACAGAATTCAAGCAGGTAATTTCTTGGGATATTTATTATATCAATTTTATCCTCCAATTGTAAGCTATTTTAACAACTCTATTTTCAGGAATATGCTGGGAGAGTCTCTTAGCTCTTTGAGTTTGAAGGAACTCAAAAGCCTGGAAACAAGATTAGAGAAAGCTATCAGCAAGATCCGCTCCAAAAAGGTATTGCCTCCCTTAAAGTTTACATATGTTCTTGAATGTCTTAGAATTTAGATAGAAGATTCCGAGCTATTTATTCCTACTAACATGTCTGACTTCTACAGAATGAATTGCTGTTTGCTGAAATCGAATATATGCAAAAGAGGGTAACTACTACTCTTGTATGCATGTTTCTCTTTAAGTGATTTTTTCTCATAAGTCCATCCTAGAGCCATATTCCTTGTTTTCAAGATTTAGGTATTTACTAGATATAGTGTATAAACACAAATACACAAGCACACACATATGCGTGTTTGTGTATGTATGTATGTACTCATGTAGAGCCATATTCATTGTTTTCAAGATTGAGGTATTCATAAAGATAAATAGCTGTTACGCATTCATATGTTTGTATTTGTGTATAATGTATTTAACATACACATATATGCGTGTATAGAATTGGTATTTAGGCATGGATTGTATGATTGTGATTTCATGTTGTACCCTCTGCAGGAGATTGACTTGCAAAATGATAACATGTACCTCAGAGCTAAGGTCTCTCTCTCTCTCTCTCTCTCCATCTTCTTCCCCTCCCCCCCTCCCGCCCGTCTTTCTCTGTGATATATTATATGAATGAATAGAGATAACATCAAAACTTTATCAATGGCTAGATAACGGAGAACGAGAGAGTCCAACAGCAGATGAACCTGATGCCTGGATCAGACTATGAGGTCATGGCTTCTCAATCATTCGACTCTCGAAACTTCCTCCAAGTAAATCTAATGGAACCCAGTCACCATTACTCTCGCCAAGAGCATACAGCCCTCCAACTAGGGTAAAATTTTCCATCGCCAACCCCGACTACAAATATTACACATATTTATCTTGATATATATATGTGTGTGTGTGTGTATGTTTGTGTGCGTGTGCGTGTGTTCAATAGGACTAACCTAAGAATGGCAAGATGTATGTGTACTAATTGTTATTGTAACTTTTGTGCAGTTGATATGCTGAAAGCGCCACCGATGTTTCTGCTGCTTTTTTCTCTCTATCTTTTTCATTTATGTGGAGATGTAGCCTGCCAGATGCAATATACTGATGTATGTAATCAGAACTAAAGGCCAAGTTCACCCAAATGAAAGACTTTTATATCATTCTCTGCTTAGATGATCATAAGACTCATAAGTCTGTTGTTAGCGAGGGATCTGTTTCGATGTTGCACCCAAATGCTGCATTACAAGTACAGATACATCTTTAATGTACTCTTATTATGTTCTCGTGTTAAGAAGTTCTTGCATGTGTGCGCCAATCTCTCTTTGTTCATGTCTGTTCGTCGTCGCAGCAATGGTTTATCTATTCATCTAGTATATTTAATCCTTCAAAATAAATATTCAGTTTTCTTTGGGTTTGCAGCATGTGATCCGATCATTGGTATGCGACGTACACATACAGATGGGTCATGTATATATAAAAGCAGGTCTGTCAACCATATGTGATCATATGCTCACACATACATGACATTAATCTTACACGATTTTTTTTTCTGTTTCTTTGGATTCATCAAGACAAGCAAAAACATCCTCAAGGCCATATGCGAAAATTTTTCCCTTGCTTTCCCTCTTTTATTTCACATTCATTTTTGTTTGGGCTATAATCTGAAAATGAGAAATTATTTTCCTCATCCTCAATAGCTGAAATCATCTCATATATATATATACAAAATTATTTCAGTTTTTGTAGTCCCTGCTGGCTATCTAGTTTAATGCACATTCAACTCATCCTGACTTTCTGAATTTATTATTTGCTAAAGCCACTCCATAATCTTGTCATCTTCCTTAATTTTCAACAGATGATCTTGTTTATGTTTTTTCTTTTTCTTTTTCTTTTTCCCCCTTTTCCGGGCAAACAATTTCCCATTTGAATTTCCAACAGATTTCTTCCTCCTGATAAAGAGGTAAACCATGCTCTTAGATGAATTACAGACTAAAAACTCAGAAAAAAAATAAAGTTTTCATCATCAATGAAACATTTAACTCCCATAAGATGGTGTATGCATTGTTAATTATTGACTCTTGAAAGTTCTTAAAGAAGAGAATTACATTTCATATGACAATGCCAAACCTAACATGGTAGTAAAACAGATACTTGCATGAACCCTTTTCATCAAGAGGGACTACCAAAGCCAAAGCCGTCTTCAACATCGTTAGAGCTGAGCTAAGCTAAGAATATCCATCGGATAAGTGTCCGAGGGAGACTGACAACTGTATAATCTCCTTGCAACAATCACATTTACCGCATCCGTTGGATGAAAAGCATCCCAGTACAAGTACTCAGTACTGTTGTTGCATGGAATTTGAAGAGGAGGACATGTAATCTGACCATTGTTCCTCCCCACCCCACAGCATCCAGACATTGTAACCCTGAAACCTATAATCAAGAAATTCAAAGTTCAATGTCATAATAGCTTAGTAAATCTCTATTTTGTTAAGCAATTTGATTAATTTCTTCCATTTCTGAATATTGAATAGGTGAGTGATTGAGATTAGCTACCAAGAGAAGAAGCGTTCTGCAATATATCATTAAAAATCCCATAGACATTCCCACAGATGCAACTGACGCCTGTTAAATTTTTGTTGAAGTCGTCGACGAGTGATATAAGCCTGTCATTGAAAGGAATGACAAGGTTGTTGGATGTTTCTACACACGAGGTTCCATTGGTGCTAGATTCAGCCAACTGAGAGGGGGTGCAACTGATTGCAGCCAGACCTATAAGGGCCACCTTCCTGGCTCCATAGTTGTATAAAGTCTAGAATCAAGAAACAAGAGGAAGCTGTTAGTTCTAAGTTAGTAACCTCACAACTAATAAAAAAGTAGCATAAACTTATAATTAGCAAAAACAAAGAACTATTACCCAACCCTTAATTGCTGAGAATATTGTTCAATGAGAACAGCAGCATATTGTTCCGGTGTGTATTGACAACTTGTTGGGTAGAGCAGGGGCATCAAGTAATTGTTGATATAGTCGTTACTTCCGATCTCAACGAAATAGATACACTTGCTTAGGTATTCTGCTGTCGAATTCGCATTCCCTAGTATATTCGCAATTTGCAAGATCGTCGTATTGTGATTCCTTAACTGATCATTCATACTGACGCGATCACCCTGTGAGAAACATGTAAAAAAAAAAAGAAGTATACAAGAGATACCGTATTAGTACCCTTGTTTTATACCCATTTGAGCAAGAAAATTGCCATATTAGTGAAGGCAATAGAACATGTTACCAAATTCTTCCCAGTTTCATTTCTAATTCCAGCAGAAGCAGATGCATAATTCACCCCACATAGTACTTCTCGGCCTCTTGCCGTAGCATAGGGTGGAATGAAACTACTGAAACCCAACATTTGTGCTGCGGATGAGGAATATGTTTGATTAGCAAGAATTAAAATCCAATTTTACATTTATAAGAGTAAGAATGTGATAGATTCCCTAACATACTCGTGGTATGAATTGACTATGATCAGTTTATTTAGTTTGTGCCACTTTTTTCTTTTCAGATTTGGTATGAACCATCTAAGTATGAGAGAGAGAGAACTGATTATCTCGGCGCCAGTTCGACCATTACAAAACCTTCCAGTTGATCCATTGGGGAAGTCGATTCCATAAGGTTTGTAGTTAGCTCTAGCCAATGTAGCAAGATTATTATTATTGCTGCTATCAACCAATGAGTCTCCAAAGATGAAGAAGCAAGGAACATGTGATTCGGCTCGAGACCATGCAATCCTTACCCAGAACAGCACACAAACCAGCCATATTTTCTTAAGTTCATCACCAGCCATGAAGCCTGAAAATAGAAAGTGAAAAAGATGGGAAGTAAAAAAGTTGGAATAATGAAGAGAATGGGTGAAAAAGGTTGGTGTTTGAGAAAATAAAAGGGGAGATATATATATAGAGAGAGAGAGGAAGTGGAAGTGATAAAATTAATAAAAAGAAATAGCAATTGTAGGAGACAGTAGACATATATTTGCATTCATTTCTTGATGAATGAGTTCATTTATTTTTTCTTTTTCACAAAAATAAACATTTGAGTTCATTTATTTTTTCTTTTTCACAAAAATAAACACTGCATTAATTATCATTATGGTGGTTCAAATTGAATCTCTTTCTTTCCCTTTTTTTTTCCAAATCTTTCTTGATAACAATACTCAACCAAAGATAGGAAAGCATTTTTCTGTTTGAATAGAAAATAAATCTTCGAATGCAGATTTGGGCTTGGATCAACTTGAGTCAACTGAATAGAACTAGATAAAGGCATAACTAGCTTCTTATGATTTTTTTTATCCTTAGCTTCTATTTAGAAATATAGTTAAGGGGAGTTTATTCAGGATTCACCAAGTGAGCTTGACTCATCAAATTAAAAAAAAAGAAAAAGAACTGGGTCGAATTGAACATGTTTCATTTATTGGACCTTATGAATGTAGTTCTGTACAAGTGAAGAACTCTTAAATGAGTCATAAATAGATGAACTTTTGGCTATCAATTGGAAATTTAAAACCAATCAAGTGGAGGAAACAAAAGGTGCATCACTATCATTTATTGAACCTTAATATATAGTGTTCTGTACAGGTGATCCACAGAAGGCCTCTTAGATGAGCTTATCAATTGGAAATTTAAATCTGTGTAAGACTAGAGCAAGCACAAGAAAGTATATGTGCAGTCTCTAAATCGCAGTCAATAGAACCTGAATAAACGGTCAAATTAAGTTTGAGCATTATATGCTGACAGCATTCATGGTTTATTAATTGAAGTGTATTCCGTCCTTGATCATTAAATAAAATAAGAAGAGGTAGATGAAGGAGCATCGAGTCTCACTCAAAACTTAATTTCCAATAGATGCACTAGATCGGGCTAATGTCAATAGTCCAGCCTGCTCACAAACTTTAGGACCCTGGTATGATCAATTACCTAATTATTTGGATCCGAGCCCAAATAAATAATTTTTTAGGACATGGTTTTTCTGTTTGAATTATTTCACAAAGTTTTCGGGAAAAATGCCCAAAATTTTGGCAAACAATTCAGTGTAATTTTACTTTCATCAATATTTTTCAAGTGAATTCCTTATTTCGGTGAAATTTTCACCAAAAACTTCAGTTATTTTGACTGTAATAGATTCTAAAAACATGTTAAAAGTAAAACAGAAAAAAAAATTCACTTTAAGCACTATAATTACCTAATTTTTTTGGCATTTTAATATAAGTTTGTTATACAAATACACGATTCGAATTTGAACCCAGTTCAATTAATACTAATTTAAGAGGGTATACTATTTTATATATATATATATATATATATATATATATATATTGCTTGTGCAGGTTCACAAATGGATTTTGTACTCATTTAAACTGAAAGAAATTAAGAAAAAAGTTTAAGTTTTCAGGTTAACTTATATATATTGTACTTTTTTAGATGTTAGAATTTGAATCCATATATTTTTGGGTACTTATATACTTTTTGGATGTTATAATATAAATATGGTATTTATTAGTTTTAAACTTTTGTATCATTTTACACAATTAATAAAAAAAAAGTTATTTATTATTTTATAAATTATAATTTTCATAAATGCATATATTTTAATGAAGAAAGAACTATACATATTAATAAAAGCATTATTTTTTGAAATTTATAATGCTTTTTTTTATTTATTGCTTTTACTGATTAATTTTATTGCTTATGTTTTAGAAGTTAGTAAAATAATAAAAAGAAGAAAGGATTTTACATAATAAGTTTAAGCCTATAATAAATGCTTAAAAATAAAAATTAAAAAGGTAAAATTATTTCAGTGAAATATCCAAAAGTTTCCCCTAATCATCATTGGGGATGTGTATTGTGTTCGCTGCAATTATTTTCTCTAGTTTTAGTAGATTTAGGTTTTGGGAATGATGCTAGTTTTTAAAGGGTTTGTAGGCTTCATATGTGCATCCATGTGCACCTAGGGGTGGCAACTTTAGGCATAGCCCAATGTGCCTAAGGTGTTGAACTAAGCTTGGACTATTTTTCGGCCCATTGAGCTTGGTGATCCCTTTTTATAAACCTTGAGGTATTTAGGGCTGGGCTTGGGTTAGGACTATCAATTGGTTGGATCTATATCCGAATTCGACCCAAAAAAATCGAATGTTGTTAGCCCTTGAAATCTAATGGGTCAAATATGGATCTGAATATTCATATCCAAATAAAATTGAACTCGAATATGAATTCGATCATATCCAATCGAAAATTTGATTAGAACTCTAAAAATTTTGATTGTGATTGATCAATAATGACATAATATTCAAATTATATATTTCAAATTAGGCAGTTGTTGACCAAAAATTTGATCTTTGACCGACCATATTTTACTCACGTGTGTGAGCTTGTTATTATGTGTGGCGTAGACCCATTCAAGACGTTAGGTCTCTTAATTATATCCTAAATTAAGGAAACCTTAATTTGTTCTATCATGATTGTTATTATATTTTTTAAGACCTTGATATTTGGGTCAGTTCGGTTTCGAGTTTAACCGACCCAAGTTGCACCCCTAATATATATATATATATATATATATATATATACATGTATATATAAATAATATATATAATCTATTTCGATTTTTTTGGGTTTAATTCGGTTTAATCAAAGCCTTAAATTAAACCAAGTTAATTTGGTTTTTATTTTCTAAACTATAACCAAACTAAAATGAAAACAAAAAACCATACCAACTTTTTTTGTTTGATTTGTTCGGTTTTCGATTTAGACCAAACCAATTGGCACCCCTAATGAGTAGTGAGTCAGGATACAAAGGTAAAAATAAAAAAGTAATGATTATTATTATTATGATTGAGAGGGGGCAACAAAAAAACTCTAAAAGGGAGACAAAAACAAAATTTGACAGGGACTATATGTAAACATCTTATAAAAAAAATTGCCAACATTAAAATATTAAAAAAGATTGAGGTGGGCAGTTTCCCCCTCTCACCCTTATGTAGCTCCGCCCATAATTGTGGAACCTCTTGTGAGTTGAGAGTACTGGTGATGTACAAACCGGTAAATAAGTTACCCTAAATGATTTGTGTAACAAGAGGTTCGAAATACTTGCTTACACTGGCCTAAATAGAAAGACTGACTGCTCCAATGTAAGGTTTCCTTATGAGATGTAAATAAGGATAAGAATAGAGATCAGTCAAGAATGAACAGAAAGGTCCACACAAAACTTAATTCAGAAAGAGGATTCTCAAGACAAAGCTTTGCTGATTTCTTAGAGGATGTCTAAAATGCCAAGGAATTCAATCCCCCTTTCTGATGTATTATTGGCCTTTTATAGCTTTATATTCATTACTGAACCATTTGCAACATTTTATTCAATACACTCAAAACGTTTCATTAATGTACACAAGCGTTTTGATTCGAATGTTCAAAACGCTTCATTAAAGATCATAACATTTCAATGAATGTATTCGAAATGCTTGGATTAGTAATGAGTATACCGTTATAAATTAATGATAGGACTCACCTCTCTGGCCCTCCATTCCTGAAAGTCTAATATTTATTTCCCCCATTATACTTTAAATGAATAATTTCGAATTTACTAACTTCGAAGAGTAATGAACTTCAGGGAGTGTTCCCTTATAATTTATAATTTTATGTTCTCACTGATCATTTCGAGTGATTATCTCAAAAGTTATCTTAAATTCACTTGTATGATTATTCCTAACAGTGTCATGACTTTGGAATAGTAAACTGGTCATTTCGAGATTCCATCTCGAATAACCGGCCTGATTTGGCCAAATTGTCTGCCGGGATTGAGTAAGGAAAGTGAAAGCCTAGCTTCAAAATGTCTACAGCATTTTCTTTACGTTTGGATCGCATGAATTCAAAGATACATGAGAATTGGAATGTATGAATTGTAAATCTTATGATTTGAAATTCATATGTATTGAAATTTTGTTGTTTGGTTGATACGTTATTCATAGCCTAATTTATCTAATTTGTATAGCTAGTGTATATTTTTTTCTTTACTACTTTTTATTTAACTCAAGTGAAAGATTCTCTTACAAATAGGGATGGCAACAAGGTTTATTGTACCAGAACAAGGTACTAGACCAGTCCCGGCCGTTTTTGGTCCGGTCTGATTCCAGTACAAAAAAAAACACATTTTCAAATAATAAAAAAAAAATGGACCGGATCGATGGGATCGGTTATTAGATCGACGGGACTAGTTGGCGGACCGACGGGATTGGTCCCTAGACAGATGTACTGGTTGCCGGACCGGTGGGGCTAGTGGTTGGACCGAAGGTATCGGTCAGGACCAACTGGACTGGTCATTGGTCCAAATCCAATTGGTCTGTTCCATCCACTAAACAAATTAAAAACAAAAAAAAAAAAAAAAAAAATGCAAGACCGCTTGTACCGGTCAGATAGGTCCATAACCCTACGATACAATAGTTTGTATCGCGGTTAGAATCGGACCGGTCCATAACCCCGATTGGGTTAGTAGCGGGACGGGTCAAGGTTGACTCAACTGCACTACGTATTATATGTAAATATTCTTTTTAAAATATATATAATATACTTTCAAAAAGGTAATTTCGACAACTTTATACACACACACACATATATATATATTGGGCCCAACCCGACCCTAAACTTATTTATGGATTACCAAACTGGAATCATTAGGGGTAGGGTGGATTACCCTTTCAAACCACCCTAACAAAATACTAAATTATAATAAAGACTCCCAGGATGTAAATTATAATTCTCATAAATTGTGGGAATTGAATTTCACTTTTTTTTTTTTATGTAAATTAATTTTAATTTCCGTGAGAATTGGTCATCGAAACACAAAAATTGAAATTCATACATACCAATTCCAACCCTGAATTCCTGCGATCCGACAAGATTATTGTTGAAGTCGACGATATATGAGAGATTTAAGCCTTCATTGAAAAGCATGGCTGCTTTATTGATTCTATCTACACATGAAGTACCATTGGACAATTCAGATGGGCTGAACCTATTGGACTCAGTCCGATCAGAACAACCTTCCTGCTCGGGCATGCAGTAGTTGAGCTAAGAATATTGTTGAAGAAAATCTGTAAATTGTTCTGGGGTGTATTGACAATTTGTTGGGAAAAGCTCGGGCATGAAGTAATTGAGGGCGTAATAAACAGTGCCCAATCCTATTACGGATAAGAGTCCATGATCACAAGGTTAAATACTGTGGTAACCAACAATGGTTAAATTTCTGTAAACATTGCAAACACTATTAAATATAGTCATTTGTGTAGCTCCAAACCTGAAGAGAGCACTTCAAAGTTTAAATCTTACATGGTATCAAAGCACATAAGACTCAAGTCAAAAATCATGGAGTCATTTTCTTCAACTGTGAATGCTACAACTAATGAAGTGTCCTTTGGAAATATCATTCTGTCGGTAATATTTATCATTTTGTTTCTCTAAAATCAGATAGAAATAATTATCTCTTATGGAAGTCTTAATTTCCTCCCATTCTTCGATTACATGATCTCATGGACAGGCTAAAAGGAGAAGAAATATGTCCACCAAAAATTCTGGTAAATGAAAATGGGACGGAATCCTATCTAAATCCGGTCTACACGACCTGGCACGAGAATGAGCAATTATTACTAAGTTGGATTATCTCCTCTTTGAGCAATATTGTGCTTGCTCATGTTGTTGGCGTATCAAATGCTAAAGAAGTTTGGTTAACTCTTGATAACATGTTGTCGTCTCACTCAAGAGCTCATGTTATGTAACTAAGGTTGCAGCAAATACGCATATTATACGTGTATAATACACGTACGTAGGTATAAATAAAAAATACTTGCATTTAGCGTATCCAACCCAATTATCCGGTATAATACGCATATTATTCATGTTCAAAGTATAATACACATATAGTACAGCAACCGTATCAAACAATTGTAAAAAAAAAAAAAAAATTAAGGAAAAAGAAGGAAAAAAAAGGGAAGATGGAAATCATTATAAAGAGGGAAAGGAAATATACGGAAGTTCTTTCCTAGAAATCTGTATTTGATTGTTTTTTGTTTTTTTTTTGTTTTTTTTTTTTTTTGGGGGGGGGGGGGTGGGGGGCCTATGGT
>JAUPMG010182530.1:0-24013 GCA_031762675.1 Pachysandra terminalis
GTATTGATCCAATATTTTATGAATGTGTATTGATTGAAAATAATTATCAAATCAGATAATTATAAACTCTTCTATTTTCATTTTTGCTTCCCAGACACAATTAGCAAGTCTAACTTAACACACTTGAGTAACTTACACAAAGACAAGCAAAATATTATAAACGGGGCTTCAGAAGGGCACTTAAAGAGTTCGAGAGGTTTCAGACAGGAGGATCCTATTTCCCATTTTTGTTCCTAATAATAATTGAGGTCTCGGGATTGATACTTTGTAGAGTGGCTGATGAGGGTCTTATTGGTGATTTTCAGGTGGCAAGAGGGGGCTCCTATTTCTCATTTACAATTTGCAAATCATACTCTGATGTTTCTGAACAGTTCCATGAAGACGGCGGCTAATCTTAGAGCCATCCTAAGATGCTTTGAGGCAGGTTAAGGGGGTCCGGTTTAATCTCGGCAAGAGTACAGTGTCAAGAGTGCATGACTAGATCAGAAGTTACTTCAAGAGTGCACAGGGATTCTTTGCAGGAGTCGTATTTGTCCACAAGAGGTAGAGGTTTAAATCTTTTAATTAAGAGCACCTTGTCGAGTCTACCCATTTACCATCTTTATCCTTACGTCAGTGGCCAACAAAATTGAGAAGATTCAAAGAGATTTTTGTGGGATGGGAGCACCTCTAAAAAGAAGTTTCATCTTGTGAAGAGAGACTGGGTTTGTAAACATAAGAAACTAATTGGGGGTTTTAGGAAAGTGGGGGATATGAATAAACCTTTACTGAGTAGGTGGTTGTGAAGGTAAAGATAAATAGATCAGCCCTTTGGAAGAGAGTCATCAAATATAAGTATGATTTGCGAGAGGATCAAGACTCAAAAACTGTGTCTACTCCTTTTGGTTCCCCAGTTTGGAGGGATATCATGGGAGTTTTTGAGAAATTCAGAGAATTTATGAGATTTATAGTTGGGAAATGGGGATCGAGTCAGGTTCTGCAAGGATGATTACACTGATGGGCCCTCTTTATCACCCCTACCCAGGTTGTATAGGGATGGCTCGTAATAAATATATTGTTATCGAACATTTTTTTCCACCAGAGATGATACCATGGAGCCATGCTCTCCTTTTAGAAGCACTCTTCCATGTGGGATAGAGAAGAGCGTTCATGGCTTATAGAATTTAGGAAGATATAGGTATCTTTAGATTGTGAAAACAAGAGGGTGTGATACAGGTACCTTTGTATGTGCTCTGCAAAGTTATAGATTTCTAGTTGTTTAGGTGTAGTAATATACTTTCTGTTTTTTCCAGTGTAAGTAATGACGAGTTCTTGTATAATGGGGATAAGATGATATTCGAATGTGTGTAGAAAGGTACAGGATGTATATTGGCGTTGGTTTGCAGCATGGTGTGGAAACACTGACCACAAGACCTTGTATAGGACACATTCCATAAAAACAAGTATGGATCAAAACAGACAGGGTGTATCAATTTTATCTCATAGTATCTTCCACTTTCTTTACTTTTATTTTCTAGTTGGAATTCAGAACAGAAAAAGAAACAAAACATAAATTCTCCACGCTCTTTCAGCATCAGATTTTGGAGAAAGAAGAAGATGAGGCTAGACAGACAGGGCCGAGCTGATCTAGTCCGACCCTCTAGAAGGGCTATAAAAAACTAAAAATATGTCTGAGAATCCTAAAACTGTAATATTTAGAAATTAAAAGTTTATTTAGAAAATAAACATTAAATAAGAAAAACGTGTTTTACATATCTAGGCTTCACTAGTGTGGCACCGTGATAACTGAAAAAAGTATTAATCCAAAAAGTACTCATGCATAGATTTGGTCGAAATGCATGTTTACATAGAGCAATTAGTGGCCCAATTTGGTAAATTTGAAAACCATTTTAACTGCAATTAATCAAGCGTAAAGAACATTTAAAATAATTCAAAATTTTAATTTAAAAATTACAAATGTAAGGATTTTGTATGTAATACAAATTTTAGACCACTTTTGACACATTTCAAAACCAATTAAATGTAATTAAACCTGAAAAAATTTATTTTAGAAATTTTTTAAATAATTAAAACTACTAATCTGAAAATTAAATATGCACGCATCTCTGATTGTGGCTTTAAATCATGCTTGAATCAGAATAAACAAGGACTAAATTCAAAATTTATACAAAAAGTAAAAAAACAGAGTAACCCAGACGGAAGAATTTCACAAAAAAAATGGCTCGTATCCACAATTCTTTTAGTCTGAACCAAACAAACTAGTCAGATGTACTCATATTTAACTAGTTTTAGTTAGAATAATGCTTTTAATTTATTTTATTTTATTCCCCAATTTCATAGGAAACTGTTCATTGACATAATCCAGCTTTGTCGGGCATTGAATGAACTTCAAACCTTAGATCTTGAAAGAGAAACAAGTATTTCCAAGCTCCTTAAAGTTGAGAAGAATTGGAGCTCAAATGAACAGCAAATGAGCTCAAAAAGTCCAAAAATAAAATCCTAAACTACGAGTAGTGTATAAGAGGCTAAGAAAAATTAACTAGCACGTATCAGTCCAATGTCAGTGTGAACCAGTTGTACCATACCGATACCAGTATATACACGCCGATCATAGAGTACTGAATCAGTCTCCTCTGGCACCAAAACACACATGATGACACACACCAATATCAACCGAATTTTAAAACAGTGTTCACTGGCCTATGGTGCAGTTCGATATATCTCCAGATCCAACCATGTTCAAGCATGTGAATAAATTGTCACTCACATTTTCAAGAATACATAGGTCCAATAGTGCTTCAAGAAAAGCATCGAGCTGCACCATATCATTACTAACCTGCAATATAGACAACAAAAATACATCAGTCAATAGAATATATAAGCTAAACAAGATAGCCATAATTCATCTTTGGGTAGTAACTAATACGACTTTCACTGAGTTGTGCCATTGATAAAAATAAATAAATAAATAAAAATAAATAAAAGCAATGTTAGGTCTAGAACTTATCATCCAGCAAAATCTTGGCATCTTTCAGTAGTAGGATATAAATATTGATTCCATGGTAAGTGACCGGAGACAAGAGCAGAGAGCGAACTAGAGCACGAAACTGACAAACATTGATATTCCTTGTATCGAGAATGCTTCCACAGAATATATATGATTTGACCTTAATTGATAATATTTTTATTCTTCGAAAAAATAATACTGCAGTAAAAAAAAGAATAATAATGCTTCCACAGCTTATATATGATTTGACCTTAATTGATAATATTTTTATTCTTCAAAAAAAAAATGCAGTAAAAAAAAGAATAATACTTATATTCAGTTTATTATCAATTAAGGTAATTATTTACTTTATAAATAAAAAGTCAGAACACTATTAGGAAAGAGTAATTCTGAGTAATTTATTTTAATGTCAAAGGCGGCACTGTAACAGAGAAGGATTATTTTTATAATCTTCAGAAAGAGCTTATATATGATTTGGCCTTAATTGATAATATTTTTATTCTTCGAAAAAATAATACTGCAGTAAAAAAAAAGAATAATAATGCTTCCACAGCTTATATATGATTTGACCTTAAGTGATAATATTTTTATTCTTCAAAAAAAAAAAATGCAGTAAAAAAAAGAATAATACTTATATTCAGTTTATTATCAATTAAGGTAATTATTTACTTTATCAAATAAAAAGTCAGAACACTATTAGGAAAGAGTAATTCTGAGTAATTTATTTTAATGTCAAAGGCGGTGCTGTAACAGAGACGGAGTATTTTTATAATTTCAGAAAGAGGTGACCTAGATTCTAAGTACTTCCATGTATTTCCCTTATTCCAACTCAGTTTTCTTGCATTTTGGAACATATACCAAACCCTTTCCCATTCTGAAGGATCAAAACCTACAATCCAAAGAAATATTGAGCCATGATTACATGGACTTCATCATCTTTGAATGTATACAGAATTTATATAATTATGCCAAATGCCAACAACGAAGACCATACCATTCTATAATTTGGAAGTAGGGAGCATTTTGCTTTCCAGACTTAGCATTAGAAAGTCCAAACTACAAACCATCATCGCACAAATAAAAACAAAACTAAAACACAAAAAGAAACATTTTCCTTTGGGGATGTCTTTGTGGGCTCGAAGTCGTCATTTCAGGTCCAATGGAATGGGTCCTCCCAGTTCCTTTTCTGCCAGGGCGGTTTGGGATCCCCCTGCCCCTCCTAGGGTTAGAGCCTTTGTGTGGACTGCGTGCGTTGCTTTATTGGATCAACACAGAGGATATGCTCCAAAGAAGGAGAAGATATATATGGCTCTTCCACCTCACATGTGCTTCATATGCAGAGGCTGAGGAGTCCCTTGATCACTTGTGTATTCATTGCTCTATGGCTGATGGGATTTGGAGATTCTTTTTGTGTAGCATTGGGAGGGTGTGGGTGATGCCCAAGGGGATTTGCCAGCTTCTTGCTCAGTGGATTTTTCTGGGCACAAGGGTCGTATCATTTTTTGTTTGGTCTTTCAGGCCATCACGTGGCACATCTGAAGAGAGCGTAATCTGCGGATTTTCCAGGATTGTTCTTCTACGGCGGATTGGGTGATAAAAGGGGATGTTGGTACCGATGGCTTCCTGGGCCTCTGTTCGGAGCCAGTTTGTGGGATTTTCGACTTCCGATATTCGGCGTGATTGACAGGTGATTTCATTGAGTGGTTGGTGTCCAGCGACTTTGAGGCTAGAGTGTTGTCCTCCAGAGACTGAGAGGGTTAAGCTTAATTTCACGGGTTTTTCCCTTGATCCTTCGGGTCCTTCGGGGATTGGTGGTGTATTCAGAGATCATGAGGGCGTGGTTTTATTTTCTTTTTGTGGCCCAATGGGTGAGGCATTTGTCTCTCGGGCTGGGATGTTGGCTTTGGTTGAGGGAGTGAGACACGCCGGTGCTCTGTGTTTTCAGGGGCTGGAGGTGGCATGAATGAAGAGAGATGAGCAGGGTGATTGGAGGCTTCTTCATTTGGTTCTTTAGCTTGGCCTTTGGTTCGGGGTTTAAACATCTCGTTACATCTCGTGTCTAGGTCGGCTAATCGAGTTGTTGAGACGCTGACTAGGAGAGGGTCGGAGAGACATACTCTATTAACTGGTTTACCGAGTTGGGATATGTTTCAGGAGTAGTTTTGGGTCTGTTTTTGTTTTTGTGGATCTATGACGCTGGATTAGTTTTCTGTTTCTGTTTCAGGCCTGTATTGGTCTTTGGGTAGATGTATATTTGTTTTTTTCCTCTCTCCTTTTATATATCATGAATTATCAAAAAAAAAAAAGGAAAAAGAAAAGAAAAGAAACATTCCAGATATTAAAAAAAAATGTATATAAGTATTATAACAGCATTTTGAAGCATGGACCATGGTGCATTGTGCTTACCAAATTTAGCATTAGAAAGTCCAAATTATAAGCCATCGCCATCAAAATAAAAGCAAAACTAAACACAAAAAGACAAATGATAATAAACAGAAATGTATATATGTATTAGAACTGCTAAGCATAAGGTCGCCAGGCAAAGAAAGGGAAAGATTGGACCATGATTGAAAATATCGTATCGAGATGGCATATCGGTTGGTCCGAGAACAAATACATATCGGGATACATATCAGATATGCATGGACATGCTATAAAAATCATGGATATGGTGGATATGCATGAAAAATTGTGGATACTAATAACAAGGCTCATTTAGATGCAAAGATAAGTTAAATTTATGATAAATTTACATGTTTTTCATATGATACACACCACAAACATAATATATATATATTAACATGGAAACAAACCGGTACACTTGGATGCGCATGAAACTTTAAAAAATAAATAAATAAATAAATTGATCGAATCTTGTACAGATTTGTATTCTTTGCTATATTGTGGGGTATTTGAGGGGAGAGAAATAGCAGAATCTTTATAGACAAAGAGAAGAGCGTGGGGAAGCTCATTGATTCTATTATGAGTATGGCGTCGGCTTGGGAAACTACTCTCACGGAATTCAAAGATTTGTCGTGGTCTGACATTTTGAGATGTTGGGAGCTAAGAGTATTCCTATAACTATGGAGGCAGCAGTGGTTGTGTTTTATGCATGCGAGACTGGCCAGTCGTTTGGAGTTTTTAGGATGTCCCTAGTGGTGGAGTCTTTCTCCCCATTGCTTTTATTTTAGTTATCTTTTATGTTCTCTTTCTGGTCTTCCCCCCTTGGGGAAGCCTCCTTTCCTTCTTTCTTTCTTTTTTTCTTTCTCTTTACTATTGCTGAACTTTCTCTTCTTCCTCTGCAATAAAATTTTTCGTTATCGATTAAAAAAAAAATGTAAAGGAAAGTCATAATGTATAGTATGAATTAATAAAACACAAAGAAAATCATACATATTCATGGAATGATACACACACACACACATATATATAACTAAATTACAAATTCATAATATTTGCATAGGATGATATTTTATTTTTAAGATGAAAATATATGATAAATCATGCATAAAACCCTAATCTAGGATGACATTGTATAATTTTTATCTAAAAACGCTCATAGAAGCTATTGAATTATTTATTTAAAAATATTAAATAATTTTATGATAAACATAGATGTGCAAAAAATTATTTTTCAAACATTAAGGATTAATCTATTAAGCTGGTAGATTAGGCTTAGATCTATGTAATAAGACTCCAAAACATGCTTTAGAAATAAAGAATATGATTTAACATGGAAAAAAAAAAATCTCGCAATGCATACCTCATAAAACAATGCAAGAAGAGGAAAAGTGTTTTTTAAGCTCCAAATAGTAGATGTTTTCAATCAAAGTAGGAAGCTTTTGAGACGAAATTGGTTGTACTTCAATGGGATTTGGCTTTTTGGTTAGGGAGAGGAGAGTTGAAAAATGGAGTGAATGGTGTATCAATTGTATTGGTCGATATGTTGTAACATATAGGCCATATGACTAATACGGTCGATATATTACATGTATTTACTGATACAATGCAGAAATTAACTTATCCTAAAATACACCAGTGTATCGTGACAACACAATGGATAAAAGATACGTATCGACTGTATCAATGGATAGGATTTTTTTTTTTTTGATAACTTGGGTGTCCGGGCCTTGGGCCCGACTAATCCCAAGTAGGAGGCTTGCGTAGCAACCCACCGCCACGACCTCCCACTTAAATCCAAATCTGCCCAGTTGGGGAATCGAACTTGAGACCGTGCACCTAACCCACACAATCCCCTATTCACCCTTACCAACTGAGCAACCCGGGGTGGGTAACTCAGTTGATGAGCACTTCTTACAGTGATGAGGCCCTTACAATCCATGGATTGTAATGATATTAAGAATTGAATGATTTTACACTGATGAGCACTTCTTATAGGTCCAGAAGTCATAAATAAACTAATTTTGTTTCCTTCTCGGCTCTATCAAAATAAGACTCAAGGCAACATGGAGCAACAATATATAGAAAAACTTTAAGCTTCATCTGGCTCATCTCATTAGTTGTTTTCATTTTTCTAGAAAACCAATTTCCAACATTGATATTAAGCAAGTGATGGAAACATAAAATGATTCAAATCAAATGAAATCATATTCTTAAAATATCTACTATTTAGCACGAGTGAGAAAATGTTGACAATGGACTTACATGCATGCTGAATATTAAAACATAAAACGTGAGCAATATTATTAATATATATGAATGAATATATCTAATGCCATCATTCAGTACCTTTGTCAACATAGTATAAAGGCGAGACACTTTTGCAGCATCAACATAATGAAAAGACTGCTTATCATGCAAAGCCACATCATAAAAGCTTTTCTCTGCCAGAGCTCCTGATATTATTGTGGATGATGTACTCATGCGCATGCACCCAAAAAGGATATGAAAATCCATTGCACAGGTTAGAAATAACTTAGAGACCAGATTGTTTTCCAATCTTTGGCCACTTGGGGAGCCCCAGATGGCTAGCAACTTGTTTGAAAGATCATGGCCTGAAGACAACATATTCTTTACGGGAGAATGGTTACAATCATCAGATGTTTCTGTCTGCACTCCTATGGTTTTACAGGTTGCTGGAACTAATAAAACGCAAAACAGAAGAGCAGACATGTCAGAGAAACACTTGAGCCACAAATAGTAGTATAATGAGAATGCCAATGTTAAGAATATCTGTTATTCAATTTCTTACCACAATTATTCCTGGCACCAGCCTGATCAACTGAACTGTAAACATTACATTGCTGTGGAGAAATCGTAGGTTGATCTTGGATAAGAGGTTCATAATCCCTGCCAGTGTAGCTAGTGTTATGCAAGATTCTCATCAAACATTGATAATAACTATATTTTTGCAATATAATTGCTAAAAAGAGACTTACTTTTAGCATAAAAAGACAAGAATAAACCCTTAGCACATAAAGGGTCAGCAAAAAGAGAGAGAGAGAGAGAGAGAGAGAGAGATCCCTTGGCAGATAGTAGGCAAGATAAAAAAAATTAAAGCAAAGCATCTGAGTGTTTTCCTAGATAAGCCTCATATTTCAATGTAGTCTGAAGCTAAAGTAAAAATTTTCCTACATCATTTCAAAAAAGGTTAAATTTTCCTACATTTTCCTAAGATCAAGACTTACTTTTGTGATTAAAGAGCAAAAGCTAAAGTGCAGACCATCCCAACTTTTCTCAATCCACAACTAATTTTAAGCAGCCCATCTTTTCCAAGGGAAAAGATCTTCCCTCACGACTAATTTTAAATGGTCCATTTTTTTTCGCGGGGGGAATTTCCCTCCTATTTTTTGTGGTAAGTAATGACATGAGAGATATATTATAGAAAAGATTCGAATGAGTACAAGTGGTCAGCAAGAAATTCCAACAGACAAACAAAAGGTAAAATCATTAACACATATGTACAGAACTACTACATGGTAAGACTACCATCAATGAACACCACTTCCCTCCTCAAAGAAAAGTCTCATGCCTCATATTTCAGCATCTCCTCTGTAGGTATCCCATAAAATGCTTCCAACCTTCCCACCCCAACTCTGGCTAAACTGTCTTACATTTGTAAATCTTGGCACATGTTTGAAGGAGATATTCAAACCATCTGACAAATATCGTGCAAGACACTAAATGTGTATATCTCCATGGATACTCCTGGGTGCTCGACATCCAAAAAACAAGAGAGTATGAAGCACCCTCTACCACTAAAGTGCCAAAAAGAAGGGCTCTCGCCTCCTTTTTTAGTTCTTTTTTCTTTCTTTTCATTTCAAACTTTGGGAAGTGAGGAGGCTGTAGGGGTTAGCTGATAGGGTATAACTGATGAAGTTTCGTTCGCATTCTATTTACCCCTGGACTATGTTCATTTTCAACTTATTTTGCATGAACATACAAAATCAATTCAAGAATAAAAATTACAATATTTGCAGGCTACACATTTTCTTCAACTAGATGTAAGCCATGCAATAATATAAGACTATTGAACGATCTGATCTTGTAGTATCTCAAAAAGATGGCAAGAAAGGTGACAAGCGTGCGGATAAGATTACTCCAAATGACAAGGACAAGTTGTAATGTTCCAATTACGGGAAGATGAGGCAGCTCGAGGAGAATCACTGAGATCTTACTGGCTAACCAGCAAATTTTTACGGCCAAACCCAGCTTCGGCACATACAGTGGCATTTGATCCAACTAGCACAGTGAGATCTTCTCAAACACATTCCTGTTAACTCCCTATAGTAGCTTCCTTTTCAAAGAAGGTGGTCTTAATTTCCAAAGAAGAAATAGAGTCTACGATAAATGGCAAACTTGACAGTGACATGCACAGCTACTACACATTTGCTCATTGGATTTATGTCCATCTCCACTCATCATGTCACCACCAATTCCTCTGATTCTCCATCATGGATTATTGACTTAAATGCATCATGACTAGCATGTCATCTTTTTTTCCATGTATAGCATTTGTTCTAGTCCGGAAAAAAGTTAGAACTACTGACGGGTTCGTCTCCCCAACTTCTGGAAAACGGAACATTAATGTTCTACTACAACCTCCCTTTCTTCTGCTCCTCCATGTTCCAAACTTATAACCAATTTATTTTTTAAAAAACATTACAAAAAGTCTAAGCTATGGTGTAACTTTCGTTCCAACACATTCAGTTTTCGAAGACTTGATTACAAAGACTGTACCTACTCGATGCAACAACTTTTCGACTTCTAAGGCAGATCAGCCAGTTAGTTACGGTACAACAGTAGAGTTAATTGTGTCAATAGGGACCTGTTGATACAGTTGCATTATAGGCCAGGTCATATGTCCTTTCAGTATAGTATCTATTCCAAGTATATTTACTTCTGATGTTCATGATGTCTAATGTAAAGTATTTCAGTTTGCGAAACAATGCCGAAACTCACATCCAATAACAACAAAAAAGTGCCTTATCCCAACTAGTTGGGGACAGCAAAACAAATCCAATTCCACCATCCCAAGCTATCAAAAAACCCTACTTTTCCCAGGTTATCCTTTCTAACCAACTCCGAACAGGTCCTTTCTGGTCTTCTTCTGGCCCTCAATATCCTTCAATTTGTACCCCCTCAAAAAAAGTTCCTTTAATGTGTATCACCTTGCACCTTCTCATAGCCTTACTCCCAAGTCTTCACTTTACATGTTGAATCCATCTTAGCCTACTTTCCTTTATTTTATCTCCTATTTGGGAAACACCTATGCATTCTTGATTTATGTCCATTTCTAACCTTGTCCTTCCTAATCTTCCCACACATCCATCTAAACGTTCTCATCTCAACAACACTCCTATGAATATGTTGCTTCTTTGATGCCAACACTCGGGTTCATACATCATTGAAACTTGTATTCAGTAAGTAATAATAAAAGTTACAATTTGTTGAAAATTGTCATTCTGATGGCTGGAGTCTCTCCCTTACCACTTATTTGGGCATAGATAATTTGTTACCTTTGTGGATGATTGTACATTTGTACCAGATGTACTTGGGTGTATCTTCTGAAGTTTACAGATGAAGTGAGTTCCATCTTTAGGGCATATTTCATAAGATGATCCAATCCAGTTTGCTAAATGTATCCATGTTCTCAGAACTTACAGTTAGGAGTATAGTTTCTATGGTTTAGAATCATACCGTGCAGAACATGAGATTGAACATCAAAACACTAGTGTTGGTATACTAGAACAAAATAAAGTTGCTGAAAGGAAGAACAAACACCTTTTATAAGTTTCAAGGGCAATACTAGTCAGCACCACACATTCACACTTCTTAATCTGATGCAATCCTCAGTGCATCCTACCTGATAAATAGAATGCCTTCGCAGGTACAGTTCAAAACTCCTATTGAGCTTCCTTGCCCAGATAAGCCAGTATTCCCTATTCCCGTAAGTTAATTGGTTGTGTATGTTATATCCGTATCCAACATCCTTATCACTCTTAAGATCCCAAAACCCTAGTGTGCATTTTCCTTAATAATCCACCGTCTTAAAAAAGGTTACAACTTACAAGAACTAAGATCCAGCTTCTCATAAAAAGATTGTCTCTATGGACATAACCTTCTTTGAATCTATTTTTTTTTCTTTCAGTACTTCTAGGTCCTCTCTTCTGGAAGAGAATCATGGTGAAGAGAAGTTTAAGAGGTCTGCAGTTACTCTTCCTATATCAGAGTATGTTCGACCTTCTTTCTTTGCTACTGGTAATAATATTGGTTCATTGAAGAATGCAGACCTAAAAAGAGAAGAAGCTGAAAGTCTATACAAGGAAAAGAAATTTAGAGGTAGCCAATCCACCACTCCAATCAAACTCTTTGAAGTCAGGCAATCAGCTGTCTTCTCTTGTTAACTCGAATGTTCCAACAAATGATGATTCGCATCTTCCTATTGCACTTTACAAAGAGAAACACTAATATAAGTAGCATCCTATGGCTAACTTTGTCTTGTATCTACCCTTTCTACCATTCATTTGTTATTTTCTTGTGTTAGATGCACTTTCACATTCTAAGTAGAGAAATAATGTGTGAAGAAATGAAGGCTCTAGAAAGGAACGGTACATGAGAACTGGCTACTTTTCCCAATAGGAAAAAAACTTGTGAGGTATAAATGGATCTTTATTGTGAAACATAGAACAAATGGGGATGGTGGAAATATATTAGAGTAGCCAAGGTATTAAACCAAACTTATGGAATTGACTACATTTGCACCAGTGGCAAAAATGAATTCAGTAATGGTCATTATTTCTCGAGGAGGACAGTTCTCATGATCACTACAACAATTAGATGTAAGAATTGCATTTCTCTGGGAAGATTTGCAAGAGGAGATGTACATGAGAATGCCACCAGGTTTCCAGTTTCTGAATAATGAGAGAAAGGTTTGTAAGCTCAAGAATACACTAGTCTGATACAATCACCACGAGCCTAGTTTAAGAGATTTAGCGGTGCAGTAAAAAAGGTGGAGCATACTCAAATCCAAGCAGACCATACTTGGTTTATTAAACACACAAGAAAAATACTACGGCTCGTATTGTGTATGTAGATGATATTGTGCTGACAAGTAATGAAGCTGATGAAGTCAATAACTCAAGAGCATTTGAGTAAAGAGTTTGAGATCAAAGACCTAGGTCTACTGAAGTAATTTCTAGGGATTGAGGTAGCCAGGTCACACAAGGGTATTTTTCATCTCACTGATGAATTACACCTTGGATATCATCTTATTGATGCATATCGTTTTCAACGATTCGTGGAACAGTTAATCTATCTCTTACTTGCACATCTAAATATTGCATTTGCTGTAAATACCATAAGTCTGCTTATGCACGTTCCCCGTACTATACATCTTAAAGCGGCATACAGGATTAAGGTATCTCAAGTCTTCCCCCAGGAAGGCATTGGTACTCTCTAGTTACACACTTGAGAATTTAGGTTTATAAAGATGCAACTTGGGCTGGTTCATCCACTGGCTGAAGATCCACATCAGGATACAATACACTGGTGGGTAGAAACTTGGTTATTTGCATAAGAAGCAATTTATGGTGGCTAGATCAAGCAATCACTTGAGAATGTACACTATACTAGTGGAACTTGGGCTGTTTCATTCACTGACCGAAGAGGCGAAGACCCACATCAGGATCCATGGATCATGGTGTCCATGGTGTAAAGGATCGGCCAGAAACAAGTCGCGATCCTTGGCCGATCCCAAAAAAGTTTGGAAAACGTATGACTCGGACCGATTCCGTGAAGGATCGTCCGACCCATGTGATTTTTTAAAAAGTGCTGACATGAGCTTTTATGGAGAATGGCTCTTCAGTTTTTAAAAGGTGCTGACATAAGGAAATGTGTTGTCAGTGTTTGCTTTATCATCATCACCCTATAGTCGCTAGGGTCCCTAGCAATCAAGTAAATACTGTACGCACATGTATGCAAAGAGATAATGGACTTGTCATCTCAACCGTATGATCCATCAATTAATGAATTGAGGCTTACATGTGGACCACTGAGATTCGTTGATAAAGAAACTTTCCCTGTTCAGTCAAACCATGTGATATTATCTCTATGCTATTCAGAGCTTGATAAGTTGATAGAGGTGAGAGGCACTCTCGTAAATCTAAGAAACCAGGGGAGCAGCTTGTACGTCACGTTTCAAACCATCAGAAAGAACATGTTTTCAAATTAACGGATAAAGTAGAAAACATAAATAAAAAAGAAAAACGCAAAAGGGAATCCAGCCAGATCTTTCTTTTACGACTCCTGGAATTAAGACTCCAAAGGCTGAACCAGGTTCCACGGCTTTGAATTCAAAGAGCAATAGTTGCAGACTGCTCCTCCTTCCTCCACAAATGTTCAATCGAATGTACAGATTACAACACAGCTGCAGCAGACTTCGTCTTTCTTTAACATGCACGTGGTTTTGACAGTATCTCAATTGAGGCGATCCATCCAGCATCATATCATGGATCACGGATACTCAAGAACCCCCTTGGTGTCTTGCTCACTTGGTGAAGATCGCTCACTCTCTAGCTCAGATCTGAGAATTCCTGGCATAAAATCGTCTAAAGCTATGGAGAAATCAAGTTTTGAATGGATCCAAAGTTGGATCAAAAATTGTTCTGGATCGGCCGATCCCGAGTTGGATCGGCGATCTAACTCGGTATGGGGCTGGGACTATCCTCGATCCGATACCAAGTTTAAACACTATGATGGTGTCTATGAGCTATTGTGGCTCAAGACAGTTCTATGCGTACTGGGAATTCATATAAAAGGTCTAATGAGTCACTATTGTGATAACAAAACAGTCATTAACATTGCTGACAATCCAATCTAACATAATAGGACAAAGCATATTGAAGTGAACAAAACCGTCATTAACATTGCTGGCAATCCAACCAACATGATAGGACAGAGCATATTGAAGTGGACCGTCACTTCCTCCGGAAGAAACTCAGGGCAAAGCTAAATATGTACTCCATATGTGGAGATTGAAGACCAACTGACAAACATTTTGAGCAAAGAAGTTTAGAAGGGTCGACTCCTAGACATCCTGGGCAAGTTGGAGATGATAGTTATGTGTACACCAACTCGAAGGGGAGTGTTGTTGAGGGCAGATTTTTCTTTTGTGTTCTATTAATAAAGGAGTCGTTATGTTTATTTAACAGGAGTGTCGTTGTAATTTCCAAATATATATAATAATGGGGAGTGGGAGGGGAGTGAAAGTGGAACATCCAGCACATAGTGTGAATTCATCCCCAAGTTTTCTCTCATCGTCCTTTTTATCTTCTTCTTACCAATGTTTTCAATGTCGTCGACATGAAGACCATTTTGGCACTGTTGACACGAAATCCATGGGAAATCACCAGATTCCCCTTTTCCCTGCGACATGAGGGAAAACTATATTTTTTTAAGAAAAACCCTATAAATTATGAAAACATAAATAAATGCTTAGTGTAGGGAGAAGCGTTTATTTAACATTAATATATAAATGCTTAGTAGCTAATGTAAGAACAGAAGGTTTGTTATGTAATTTCTGCTTTTTTAACATTAATATATAAATGCTTAGTGTAGGGAGAGGTTAGATTCTTCACCTTCACCTATACATTTTTATATAGTATCAAAGCAAAGGGCTTGATACTATTCACGGAAACTATCCATTACATTATTGTTCACGTCGCTACTGTTCACGGGGTTACTACTCACGAGTACTTTTCTAGGGTTTTGATCAGCCCCTTCTTTAATCTCTTTCTTCAATAATCAGATCGGGTGTATCTCAGATCTGAACGTTGAGATGGTAATCTAGTTGGTTACTGTGTGGGTAGTTGTTGGTGTTATGTGAGAGCAATCAAAGGCTGTTGTTGATGTCATGTGAAGAAGTTTTTTGAGTGTTGCTGTTTGTTTTTTCTGTTTTGTGATTTTTTCTACGGCTGTTGGTGCAATGTTCTGTGTTCTATCAGTCCAGTGAATGTGGGTGATCGGTTATTTGCCTGTACTTGGTAGTTGTTCTGTTTAGCCAACCCATTGATTTGTGGTTCTTGAAGTGATTTGTATCACTTTTGAGATAATACAAATGTTAGTAATATCTAATGGATACTAAGGATTCCCCCAAATCTCCATTAATGGCCACTCCAAGTCATTCAAACATTCAGATTACTTCTACTAAATTGAATGGAAGTGTTTATATTCAGTGGGAAAAATCCGTGGAAGTTTATCTCATTGCCAATGAGAAAGACAAATTTCTCACTCAAGATCCTCCTAAGTTTGATGATCCTAAATATTTTGAATGGAGACGAGTGTACTTGGCTATGGAACAATATGGAACCTCATATTAGTAATAGCCTGTTTTTCCTGGAAACTGCTAAACGCATATGGAATCATGTTCATCAGATCTCTTCGGGTTCACGTAATATTTCTCCTATTTATGAATTATCTCAGCAGTATTTCAGTATTCAGCAAGGGGACCATAGTTTAGCAGATTACTATTTTGAGTTCATTGGTGTTTGTGAAGAACTTGCGTTATATCAGCCTCTTATACTTGATCTCCAAGAGATGCAACGTCAACAAGATCAGATGAATGTAGTTTGTTTCTTGTCGGGTTTGAGATCATAATTATTACCACTTCGATCTCAGATTCTAGAGTGCTCATCTCAGAATTATTACCACTTCGATCTCAGATTCTTGAGAGCTCTAAATTGTCTCCCTTAGCTAAAGTCTTTGCTCGCATTCAAAGAGCTACTATTTCTGATTCTAGTTCTACTATATAAAAGTCTGCATTAGCTAATGATTTTATTGGTGGTAACCATGGCGGTGGTCGTGGAAGGCGTATTGATTATAGGGGAGACCGAACCCAAGGCCGTGGCATCCGTATTTGTAGTCATTGTCATTGAAGTGGACATACGGTTGATTATTGTTGGAACCTTCACGACAAACCTGCATTCGCCAATCATGCTTCGTTTAATATTGATGGTTCAAGTACTATACATGGTGCCTCTACATCCTCTTCTGGTGGTAAGCTGGTGTCGATTTCTGAGTACTCTCGTCCCCTCACTATTTTTTCTTCTCAACCATCTTCATCTACTGCCACTTTAGCCCGTTCAGGTATTTCTATCGCTTATGTTGCTTCCACATCTTCACCTTGGGGTTATTGATTCTGGAGTTATTGATCATATGACCGGTGCTCCAGATACTCGAATTTTATTCCTTAATCTTCTACTCAGCATGTTACTTTAGCTGTGATGGTACGACTTCTTCCATCTCTAGCTTTGGTACTGCAAGTCCAAGTCCTCTTCATTTAACTCTATTCTTTCAGTTCCTAAATCTCACTTTAATTTGATGTTCGTCAGTAAATTAACAAAAAAATTAAAGTGCTCAGTGACATTTTGTCCTTTTTGTATCTTTCGGGATCTAAAGACGAAGAAGCGGATTGGTGGAGGACGTGAAGCTGGTGGCCTTTATTATTTTGATGAAGGTGAGGTTGGCACGGCTTTGCAGTCATCTCTTTCTCCTCTTCAGTGGCATTATCATCTCGGTCATCCTTCTCTACAAAGTTCGAAGCTTTAAGTTCCTTCTTTGAGTTCAGTGTCCGTGTTAAATTGTGAAGCATATCAGTTAGGCAAACATCGTAGGCCGTCTTTTGTTCCTCGAGACAATAAACGGGCACTTGTCCCTTTTAGTTAGTTCATTCAGATGTTTGGGGTCCTTCTCATGCAACCTCTTACTTGGGATTTCGATATTTTGTAATTTTCGTGGATGATTATTCACGAATGACTTGGCTTTATTTAGTGAAAGAGTGTTCCAAATTATTTGCAATTCTTCGATCATTATGTTTACAAAATCAATTTAGAACACCCATTCATATACTTCAATCTGATAATGCAAAAGAATACTCATTGACTCCATTTCAATATTTCATTGTTTCCGAAGGCATTCACCATCAAGCATCATGTTCTCATAGCCTCAACAAAATGGGGTAGCTAAAAGAAAACATTGTCGTCTTCTTGAGGTGGCCCATACTTTATTATTTCAGATGCATGTCCTCAAATCTTATTAGAGTGATGTTCTAGCTGCTTGCTTCCTTATTAATCGAATGCCCTCGTCAATTCTTGATGGGCTATCTCCTTATTCTGCCTTGTTCCCTAATAATCCTTTATTTCTTGTTGTACCTCATGTCTTCGACTGTGTTTGTTTTGTACATCAGCTTACTTCAAGTACATATAAGCTTGATCTTGGAGCAGTTAAGTGTTTTTCTTGAGGTACTCTCGAACTAAAAAATGATATAAGTGTTTTAGTCCTTCCTTGCATTATAACTTTGTTTCTGCTGATGTCACATTCTTTGAATCCATTCCGTTCTTTTCTGATGAATGTAAGTCTGCTGAGATGGATAGTTTACCTACTCCATTATCGCTGCCAGTTTTTCCTACAGTCTCTTCCCAGAGCCAACCAACCATCACCAAGGTCTACACAAGACGTACTAGTTCCATGGTCCCACCAACTACTTCAACGCCTGCAGATCTGGTTCCGATAAGTCCTACACCTGTTGTTCCTATTTCTTCTGATCTTGATGTTCCTATTGCTCAACGACAAGAAAAACGTACGTGTACAGCTCATCCAATAGATCGTGTTGTTTCTTATGCTCATTTGTCTCCTAAACTTCATTGTGTTACCTCATCCCTTTCATCTTTATCTATTCTTAAGTTTGTACAGGAGGCTCTTTCTGATACGGGTTGGAGGACAGCTATGGAAGAAGAAATGGCTGCTTTACATACTAATGACACTTGGAAGTTAGTACCTCTTCCACCTGAAAAATCGACAATAGGACGTCGTTGGGTTTATACAATTAAATTTCATCCTGATGGCACAATCGAACGATTGAAGGCTCGTTTAGTAGCAAAGGGATATGCTCGGACATATGGCATCTATTATGCAGAAACTTATTCTCCAATAGCCAAAATTACATCTATATAAGTTATTATCTCTTTAGCTGCCGATTTTAATTGGCCTCACTTCCAATTAGATGTGAAGAATCCCTTCTAGCACGATGATTTGGAGGAAGAAGTCTACATGGAGCAATCACCTGGGTTTGTTGCTCAGGGGGAGACTGAGAGAGTATGCAAGTTGAAGAAAGCACTTTATGGTCTTAAGAAATCTCTACGGACATGGTTTGGCAAGTTTAGTGATGCAGTACTTGAGTTTGGTATGAAGCGTTGCCAATCTGATTAATCAATTTTCTATCAATAGACCTCAGTTAGCCGAATTGTTCTAGTATTGTATGTGGGTGGGTGACATTGTGATTACAAGTAGTGATCCCACAGGTATTGCAGAATTAGAAGCCTTTTTACAAAACATGTTTTACACTAGAGCCTTGGGAGCTCTTCGTTATTTCTTCGGTATTGAGGTTGCCAAATCTAAGTTCGAAATTAATCTTTCTCAGAGAAAGTATCTTTTGGACTTATTGGATGAGACTGGATTATTGGGGTCGAAACCTGTTGAAACCCCAATGGGTCCGAACACTAAGTTAGTTGTAAATCATGGGGATTTATTTCACAATCCAAAAAGGTATCGACGCCTAGTTGGCAAGCTGAATTATTTGATGATCACTAGACCTGATATTTCCTTTGTTGTCACTACTATGAGTCAATTTATGGAGTCCCTTAGAGTCCCTCACTATGAGGCAATAATCAAGATTTTGAGGTATTTGAAAGGGGTACCACTACCAGGTCGAAGGCTTCTATATAAATCTCATGGTTACCTGCAGATTACAGATTTTACTAATGCAAATTAGGCCCGTTCTCCTCCAGATTGTCGTTCTACTACTGGGTATGGTACGTTTCTTGGTGGTAATTTAATCTCTTGGAAAAGTAAAAACAAGGAGAGGTAGCTAGATCAAGTACGGAGGCAGAATACAGAGCTATGGCCCATACATCATGTGAGCTATCCTGGATTAAGCATCTTATACAAGAGTTGGGTTTTATGGTTCCATTGCCTATGAAGATGTATTGTGATAATCAAGCAGCAATTCATATTGCTTCCAATCCTGTATTCAATGAGAGGACCAAACATATCGAAGTTGATCATCACTATGTGAGAGATAAAGTTTTGAGTGGTGACATTGCCACTCCTTTTGTGGTGACCAAAGATCAGTTAGCATATCTATTCACTAAACCTTTAACAAGGGGTCGGGTTGATTTTATTTGTAACAAGCTGGGATTATATGATATATATTCTCCAGCTTGAAGGGGAATGTTAGAGTATAAGCTTAGTAGTTAATGTTAGAATAGAGGGTTAGTTATGCAATTTCTGCTCTTTTAACATTAATATATAAAAGTTTAGCGTAGGGAGAGATGTTAGATTTACACCTTCCTCTTCTCCCCCACACATCTTCTTCTTCTTCTTCTTCACCTTTACATGTTTACAATAGAGTGGGAGAGAGAAATGGAGAAAGAGATCGAGAAGCTGACCTCTTCTTCTCTTTAGAGAAACAAAGAGAGAGAGAGAGAGAGAGAGAGAGAGAGAGAGAGAGAGAAAACAAGAGGGACATAAGGAGAGAGAAAGAGAAAAAACAAGAGAGGGACATAAGGAGAGAGAAAGAGATAGAGAGGCTGACCTCTTCTTTTCTTGCACCAGTCCCTTTCTTTTAAAAGAAAAAAATTGATTGGCAGTATAATCCAATCTGATTTGATTGGACCATATCCAGACCAGTACCAGTCATATCCTGTCTGCTACACAATACTGGGACTTTAAACCATGACTAGCATCACAAGCAAAAGGAAGGAGCAGCACCATTAGTCCTTGAAATATTTGAGAACATTTTGACGTAATTGCAGATTACAACCCTCCATAATGCAAAACAGATGGCCTCAACCATTCCCTAACCCAAAAGCACAAGCTAAGCCATCAACAGCAAGCCTTACATCAAAATGCAACAATAACCATGGCCTGCAAAATTTTCCAAAATCATCTTCAAAGGAAAATCATGGTTCGAAATACTGCATTGCATACCAAGATTTTCCCTATTTGTGATGTGGGGTTATATGATATATTCTCAGGGGGTATAAGATTTACCTTGTCCCTTGATATATCACAAAATTTAAAATTTCATTCTAAATTTTGGTTTAGAACAATATACTTTGTATAAAAAAAAAAAAACTTCACATAGGGGATATACAGACCACAATTTCACCCAAACCACCTATTTGACAATAAGAGCTTCTAAACCCTGAAAATCTCATTTTCTTTTGGAGTCTCTTGCTGATCCATTTTATAATAGGCTTAAACAATCTGTTTTCATATCAAACTCGTTTTTCCATCTTTCTAAATTTTGACTTGAATGGAATTTTGGAACCTTTGGAATATGGGAATATGAAGAGAAATTTGGTTCTTCTTAATATTTACTGTAAAAATATTATAGCTTCAAGAAAAGGGCAACATCGATGTAAGGAACTTTTGGCACCCTTCAAAAAGGGAAATTTCACTAAATTTTAGGTAAATTTAAAACAAAAAAAATTGCAAAATTTTTTGGAAAGATTGAAGATGTTCAGCTTCAAAAAAGGAGCGAAACAAGAACACATCTGATTTAAATATGATATTGTCTTTACTTGTCTGTACTTGATTTTCCTCCTTTTTTTTTCCTTTTTAGGTTAGAAATGTATGGAATGCATGCAAAAGCAATAGTTTGACGCATTGGCATGCATATTAGCAAGAAATTTCAGATTAAACGAGTTAAAGCCCTTAAAAATTTGGACAAAAGCTGTTTTTTCCAGTTCTCAACCTAAATACTTATTGGTAGATTATAAACTAGTTATATGTGTAATAACAAAGGCTAATACATAGATTGGCCAAAAAATAGTTCTAATTTTTGGTTAATTTAATACTTGGATATAGATATAGACAACCGAGCTTTATATATGAAAATGGAGCTCCTGTCATATCATTTATGACAACGAGGTTTACGACTCAATATTCCATTGTCCACATGTGTGCATGTTGGTTTGGTTTAGACATTAGTGATGACGCTTAAGAGGAAGTAATCTGTTCAGGATTTCATGGATTGGTGTCATAACACTATTATCTGAGAATAATATCTTCATCATTTGGAGCAGCTACATTTTCACCACCCAAGGTAGATATTTTCTTTGTTTTCTCATTTGTTCACAAGTTGTGTAGACTACTGTGGTAGTTACTAAAGCATCAGATGGTGCACATCATGTGTCTTCTTTCCCTATACATGCCTTACATGTTCCGCATAATTGTTTTTTTAAGTATTTGAGCTTTTTTGTGTGTACACAAGTTTATCTAGTATTACCTAACACTTGCAAGTTTCACCCTCTTTCCCAATGTTTCTCCAATTTCTCGACAGCATCGATACTTTTCCTAATATTTCCCTCCATGAAAGAAGCGATATTTTCCACTATAACAACATTTTAAACATTGGAAAACATGATCCTTTTTAAAATACGTTCCTCATCCAAGTTAAAAACAGTTCTTTTAACATACCATGCAACCCAAAAGTTATATTTCCATCGTCAAGTAACATAAAAGGAACCAGACCCTCCATTGACTTCAAGTATTTCAACTTAAAATTCTGTCAATAAGTTAATTGTCACTGCATAGACAAAAACTTTGCAATCACCAGTAACTGGCTGTCATGAGAGGCGATTTCAGTTGTCTCTACTCTCTTTTTTCTTTTTTTCTTTTTTGGGGTAAGACAGTTGTCTCTACTCTCCAATCAAATTTGCTTAACTCAAAAAAGGATACTTAACTTCAAAAGCAAGTGAAAAATTAGTATTTAACTATTTATGAACTTTGACTAAGAAAGAGAAGCAGAACACTCACACATTTGTACTCTTCAAAAGGTAAATCTCAGCATCTTTGGCTTCAATTTGTGAAAGGATAGAACTAAACTGCGCCTCTTTATAGTCCCTGTCTTTCTTAAGTGTCACACACTCCTGCTCCTGGAAATGTATAATCATGTCGCACCAACAAACCATCCAATAAGTTTATGAGACTTCAAGTAATGGAACTGGCATTAAGTAATGGAACTATATATATTTTAGAACCACATGCAGGAAACTACACCAGCATCAGAACAATGTTATGCGAAGAATGCTACGAAAACCAATTATACATTGGTTTCTATCTTCTTGGCTTCAAAATTCTATCACCAAGGTCAGTCCTGGCAGGATTATTATCGACCCATCTTACCATCTTATTTACTGTTAAATTTTATACATACTTGCTTTTGTACCCTTTCTTATTCTTTAGGATTACAGTTTGAGAGAATATCATATAAATGGGTATATCCCTCCATCCTTGACTTTAGGTATACGGTTTCTAAAAGTAATATACAAACAGGTATACGGTTTCTAAAAGTAATATACAAACAGGTATACTCCCTCCCTGAACTTTAGGTGCAAGACTGAGAATCTTATATAAAAATAAATACATAAGATACATAAACTCCAATGGATGTAATTATATTACCACTGAAACTTCATTGAAAAATCCTTAGCCTAACCTTGATAACAGCTCTTAAACATGACATGAAAGTCATTCCAGCCTTTTCCTAGGCTAAGACACATTCCCTTTGATCTTCTTCTTATTTACACATCCAGAATCTGTTTGTTTTTTCATAAATAACATAGTCTTTTATTATAAACAGTACAAATAACCAAAGAAGATGGGCAGCAAGAGATTAATATAAATCCCTAAACTGACATCCAAGCACACTGCAAAAAAGAAGAGACAATAAAGTACAAAGGCGTCAAAAAGTAACTACTGAGACAGCCTGAAATGAATATATTTCCCCTCCAAAAGCATGCCTCTTGCGTCTCTCCCAGCATCTCTAGGTATATAACATTTGAATCTACCATCACATCATGCCAATCTCTAATAATGGCACCCGCAGGTATGTCTGAAAATTCTATTAAAATTACAACAAATGAGCAGTTGTCAATCTGATTCTATCCACCACCTCCTGAACTTAAGACTTCTCATCTTCAAAAAATTTCAGGTTCTCTCCTCCATAATACACAAAACATGGCATGACACTATGACAGAGGGTCAGATAAAGCTTCTTACACCTGCCACTCGAGTTTGAAAACCTCCATTAGCTCACCAATTCTGTAATGTCGGGAGGAAAGGTTCACCATACGCCAATGACCTTCACAAAAAGGAAACAAAATAAAAAATCACAGGCAGAGAAAGGACTTCACCATACGCCAATGACCCTCACAAAAAGGAAAAAAAATAAAAAAATCACAGGCAGAGAAAGGACTTCACTGTGGGAGGGCTTTGGACCTTGCAAACTTTTCTAAATGGAAACACAAAAGGAATATTCGCAAAAGAACACATAAGGGACAAAAGAGACCTAGTAAAGAATAGACCTTGAGGAACAAGTACCCCTTGAACTTTGGCCATCACAAAAACCTCCCCTATAATTTGAAAGTGTATTTTATGGACAAAAATACCCTTGGATACCTTATTTAATAATCTTAAAAACAA
>JAUPMG010182541.1:0-10357 GCA_031762675.1 Pachysandra terminalis
TAGGATTCTCTGTTATATTGTGGTTTCCACGCATAGTGAGTATATGTTTGGAGTATAAGTGGGTGAGAGTCCGGCTTGGAGTTCTAAAGCCATGCTCATGTGAGAGTGAGACACGCTTTAGAATTCGGGTCGTGATATAGCGGTTTCAGAGACAAGTTTCTTAGTGGATTCTGAGTGGTAGTGTAGAGTGGAGTTGATGGAGTTAGTGATATTGTGGTTGTTGATGTGCATTGGGTGTGTTTGACTCTTGCACATGTTGTTGAGAAATATTTGTGGAGTTATTCTCAAGTTGTCTTCTCACCTTGTTGTGTTGTTTCAGTATGGTGGGATGAAGGAGAGGAGGAGCAGCCGGAGAGGGCACTCCAAGAGCCCTGAAGAGCGGGAACCCCAGTTAGCTGGAGTTTACCGAGCATTGGAAGATATGGTAGAGATGATGAGGCAAGGGCAGTACCAACAGACACATCCGCCTCCGCCCCCGCCTATGGAGATTTCAGCGGGAAACTCTTGGAACGGTTTAAGAGATTGGGACCTTCAGAATTTGTAGGCACCACGGAACCGTCAAAAGCTCAGAGGTGGCTATACCATCTAGAACATATTTTTGAGGCACTCGAGTGTGATGACGTGGATAGAGTTCGACTCGTGGTTTTCATGTTAGAAGGTGAAGCTCGATAATGGTGGAAGTCATCCTTGGCTACCATAGAAGAGGAAGAGGTCTACTGGGATCGGTTCAAAGAGGCATTCTTAGAAAAGTACTTTCCTTTGAGCATCAGGAAGGAAAAAGAGATTGAATTCCTGAGATTGGAACAGGGGTCTATGTCGGTGGTCGAATATGAGGCCAAGTTCACAGAGTTATCGCAATTCGCTCCATATGTCGTCGACACGGAAGTGAAGAAGACACATCTGTTCGAGAACGGGCTAAGGGGTAACATAAAAGGAAAGTTGATTACTCGGGCCTTCACACAGTACAATGAGGTGGTGGACGTTGCCCGCAAGGTAGAGAGGAACAACGACGAGTTCTTGAAGACTCGTGAGCAATCAAAGAAGCAGAACAAGGAGAAACAGCTGAGAAACCGCACGCCTCAAGAAGGAAGCAAGAAGGACAAGTGCAAGAAGAGGGATGAGAAGAGCCGGACGCCAGAGCGCTAGTACTGATCATCGTACATGGACCCCATCCGCCTGCCTCATTGTTATTAACTGTGGTAGGATGGGACATTTTCAGAAGTCGTGCCAAATGCCGACTAGGATCGAGACGACTGGACTGAGGGATCCCCCGCCATGACCTTCTACGGCCCCACAGATGATTCCATGGCCGCACTATGCTCAGCCCCCGCTTGGACCACCTCCACAACAGCACCGACCAACGCCTCCACAACAATTCCAGCAGAGAGGGCTAGGACTTGTAGCGCCCCCTCGCCAACCTCAGCAACATTACTACCAGTAGCCCCAGCAGACCTACCACCCCCCTCAGGGCCGACTACATGCCGTAGCTCCGCCGACGGTACCTACTGATGACGAGGCGAAAGAACCTAGGATGCCGGGAGGAGTGATGGAAGGTACTTTGCCACTCTTCTCGACTCATGCACTTGTATTGTTTGACACGGGTGCATCTCATTCATTCATTTCGCACGATCTTGTATGTACTTTGGGTTTGAAATGTAGCATCATGAACCCTAGCTTGACCTTAGAGAACCCAGTGGGAGGTCCCACTTCTCTGAGTAAGGTGGGTAAGTCTTGTCCCGTTTCCATGGGAGAGACTGAAACACTGATTGACTTGATTGTATTGAAAATGAGTAGATATGATGTGATTATGTGTATGGACTGGTTAGCAGCATACCGTGTTGTTATTGACTGCTATAGTAGGATGTTAACCCTTGTGCTTCATGGAGGACCGTCTGTAAAGGTCAAGAGACTTCGACCTAATCTGTTTGATCAGTTAGCAGTACTTGACCTGTGGTCCATGGAAGGGAAACTTGAATTTGAGAATATCCCTATCATTTGTCAGTTTGGGAACGTCTTTCTAGACATCCCTGGGTTGCTGCCTAGGAGGGAAGTGGAGTTCTCCATCGACTTAGTGCCAGGTGCAAACCCTATTGCTCTGCCTGCCTATAGAATGATGCCTACTGACTTGAGAGAACTCAAGTTGCACTTGGATGAGTTGTTACGATTGGGATTCATTCTCCCCAGTTCGTCTCCTTGGGGAGCCCCAGTTCTTTTTGTTAAGAAGAAATGTGGACTCTGAGACTATGTGTGGATTATCGTCGGTTGAACCAAGTTACTATCAAGAACAAATACGCGTTGCCGAGGATTGAAGAACTGTTCGATCAGCTCACAGGGGCCAGATACTTCTCCAAGATTGATTTCAGGATGGGCTACCATTAGCTTCAGATCATGGAGAGCGACATCCCGAAGTCTGCTTTCAAGACTCATTATGGACATTTTGAGTTTGTTGTCATGCCGTTTGGTTTGATGAAAGCCTCAGCCGCGTTCATGGATTTGATGCACCGAGTGTTTTGACCCTACCTTGACCAGTTTGTTGTAGTTTTTGTTGACGACATTCTCATTTATTCGAAGACTTGGGAAGAACATGAGGATCATCTTCGGATTACCTTACAGACTTTGGAAGACAACCAGTTGTACACCAAGTTTAGCAAGTGCGAATTCTGGTAAGACGAAGTGAAGTTTCTGGGGCATGTTGTCTCCAAGGAGCGCATATCAGTGGACCCTGCTAAAGTGGAAGCAGTGATGGATTGGGAAAGACCAAGGAACGTGACTGAGGTTCACAGCTTCTTAGGACTTGCAGGCTACTATCGTCGTTTTATTGAAGGCTTTTCTTGTATTGCAATACCCCTCACCATCCTTACTAGGAAGAATGTTAGATACCAGTGGACAGAGGAATGTGAGGAGGCTTTTCTAGAACTGAAAAAGAGATTGACGACCGCCCTAGTTTTGACACTTCCGCGGAGTGGAGTTCCGTTTTGAAATCTACGCTGACACCTCACTCTTGGGATTGGGCTGTGTACTTATGCAAGATCGGAAAGTTGTGGCGTATGCTTCCCGACAGTTGAAGATCCATGAGAAGAACTATCCGACCCATGACCGAGAGCTTGCTGCTGTTGTCTTCGCCCTCAAGATCTGGAGACACCACTTGTACGGTGAGACGTTTGAAGTATTTTCGGACCACAAAAGCTTGAAGTACCTTTTCTCACAGAAAGAGCTGAGCTTGAGGCAACGTCAGTGGATGGAGATGGTGAAGGACTACGACTTCACTCTACAATATCATCTGGGGAAAGCGAACGTAGTGGCCGACGCTCTCAGCAGGAAACCGAGAAGTCTACTTGCACACCTTCTAGTCCAAGAATGGAGTCACTTTGAAGCACTATCAGATGTGGGAGTCAGAGTAGATATTCGCCAAGGCAGAGCCAGACTGTTCACCTTTGTCGTCCAATCGAGTTTGAATGATAGGATTGTGGAAGCACAGAAGAACGACGAGTGGCTACAAGGTTTGGCCCGTGACGAGCACAAGTCGGATTGGTCTACTGAAGAGGATGTCAGTGTCAGAATGCAAGGCAGACTGTGCGTACCAGACAGCGACGATTTGAAGAACGAGATCTTGAGAAAGGCTCACAGATCGCGCTACTCGATACACCCGGGTAACACCAAGATGTACAAGGACCTAAAGAGATACTATTGGTGGAAGAAGATGAAGGCGGACATTGCCAGATTTACAGCTTGCTATGCAGTATGTCAGCAAGTAAAAGTGGAACACCAGGAACCAGGAGGTACACTCCATCCTTTGCCGATCGGAGAGTGGAAATGGGAGCACATTTCCATGGATTTTATTGTGGGGTTACCACGAACACGGTTGGGTTAAGACATGCTATGGGTCATCGTCGATCGCCTCACCAAATCTGCACACTTCATTCTGAGTCGCACCACTACTACTCCCGAAGACTTAGCCAAGTTGTACGTCAAGGAGATCGTGAGACTTCACGGAGTACCTATCACTATCGTTTTGGATAGAGATTCTCACTTCTTATCTCGATTTTGGAAGAGTCAGAGTCGCCTTACTGAACTACAGCACAGCATACCATCCCGAGACGGACGAGAAAGTAGAGAGAGTAAACCAAATTCTTGAAGACATGCTAAGGGCATGTGTCTTAGACTTCGGAGGATCCTGGAGCGAGCACTTACCGTTAGTGGATTTCTCCTACAATAATAGTTACCAAGTTAGCATCAGCATGGTGCCTTTCGAATCCTTGTACGGACGACCCTGTAGATCGCCCTGGTGTTGGAACAAGGGAGGAGAATCTGTGGACATGGGACCAAACATCTTTGTGGAGACGACTGAAAAGATCAAGGTAATCAGAGACAAGCTTCTCACAGTACAGAGCCGGTATAAGAGCTACGCCGACACTAGGAGACGCAAGCTGGAGTTTGAAGTGGGAGATTGGGTATTCCTCAAGGTTTCACCGATGAGAAGAGTATTCTGATTCGGGAAGAAAGATAAGTTGGTATCGAGATACGTGAGACCGTTCAAGATTATCAAGAGAGTGGGAGAAGTCGCTTACAGACTACTCCTACCGCCAGACTTGCCGCAAATTCACAATGTCTTCCACGTGTCTATGCTACGGAAGTATCCCGACCCTACGAGCATCATTAAGTAGCAGACCATATCCAATCGTGTGGACATTTCTTATGAAGAGGCTCCGGTTAAGATTCTGGATCGTAAGGATAGAGTTTTGCACACCAAAGTGACCCCAATGCTGATGATCCAGTGGAGTAACCACGGTGAGTCAGATGCCATGTGGGAGCTTGAGGAGCACATCCGTCGGGAGTATCCTTATCTCTTCGGGGACCAGGTATATTGATTTCGCGACCGAAATCCTTTCTAGGGGATGGGTTGTAACCCCCCTCAGATTTACTATCTCTTCTATTTGGGGCGTTTTTGTAATTTCAGTGTTCTTATGGGCATTTGGCAATTTATGGCCAGCTCTTGAGGACATATGTTTTGTGCTCAAGCCCAACACACTAGCTCCTCTCTTTAAAGAGCTTGGATGGTTGAGATACACTTTCCCATCCAAGGGGTCAATAGAGGGCTTGGATTGGTTCTCTTTAGAGAATAGGGTTTAGGCTAACCCTAACTCTTCATTTTGCTTTTTTGTTTGGTTTGGGCTGTGAAGAACCTTGAGACTCTCCAAGAAAGAAGAAGGGAAGAGGAGGAAGATTGAGCAAGGAACTCCAGGCTTCATCAAATTTTCGAGCGAAAGAGATTGCTTGTGCTAGGTAAATGCATTGTGTGCATTTATTGTGTGTTATCTTGGGATTTCTGTGCTTTCCTTGAATATAATGATTCATTGAAGGTTTATATGTTCATATGAATGTTTTTCTATGATTCATTTGACAATTTACTAAACTTATGATTGATTTTGAGAATAGGTTTCATGTTCATTCTAGGTTAAGTTGCGGAACTGTGTATATGAGAAACGCTTCATGTTAATTTTCGAATTTGATATTCATGATTGTTTGGAATTGGTATGTGTAGTGATTCATCATGTTTATCTTGTATTTTTGGACTCATTTTGCCCAAAAAAACATAAACCCTAGGTGGTAATTGACCTAGTAGTAACAGATGCGAAATCTGGGCAAGAAACCGAGAAAATCGCAACTGTCGGCAAGTCGGTCGGTCCGCCGACGAACTCGCCGACAGATGACGGTTTGTGAAGCCCACCTACCGAGGACACCAACCGATGAGATATACTATGTGTGAGATGACGGTGAGTCGTCGGTGGAACCGATGGACTCGCCAACAAAAGGAGGAGAAGAGTGGCCCTGTCGGTGGGTGTGTCGGCCCACCGATGGACTCGCTGATAGGGAGTGGGAAACTTTGTTGCTTGCGATCGGTTATACCGAAGAGACTCACCGATGGTCATCGGTGGATCCGTCAGTGACACTGACGGTACTTGCGGACGAAGATTAGAATTACGCCTTTGGGGTTCGGCGGGTCGTCGGCAGAACTGACGACACTCGCCGATGGGCGTCGGTGGGTGTGTCGGTTTGCCGACGGACCCACCGACGGAGAAACTTAGTACGCTGCCGGTGGGTAGGTCGGTCCACCGACAGGACCCGCCGAAGAGGAAATTTTTCTTAGATTTTGAAGGGGTTTCCTAATATGATAAACACCTTGAATGACCTATGGGTATGAGGCTTTATGTTATGCTTTAACTTCGTATTATTGAATGATCGTGAGACTCATGTTATATTCTTTCATTTCATACTTATTACATGATTGAAGCATGTTGGGTGACTAAAGATATATGCTTTCATTTCATACTTATTACATGATTGAAGCATGTTTTGATACATTAAATGATGATGACGCATAAATGTAGTTGTTTGCTAAATCCCATGCAACTAATGGCCATGCATGCATGTATAGTCCTTGTGAGGACTTAGACCACAGATTACCCATAGTTCCTTTCAGAAGGACAAGATGGAAAATGTGAGGATACTTGGGCTCTAGGATGAGACCCAAATGAGAGAGAAGACTCTGGTGTCCCATGGGGGACTATATATATTATAAATCTAAGATGATTTAAGGGTGAGGGATTAGCTACCCTAAGAGCCCACGGATACCTATATATATTATATATATATAGAGAGGAAAAATTCGATTGGTAGTTGTGAGTGGGCATTGTGACACAGAGGAAGGTTCACGAAGATGATGCCCTTGGACTATCCTGTAGAGATGGTGTGTCCCCGATAAAAAGAAAAGGAGGGCATGAATTCCCAGGGGTCGCAAATCCCTTAAATTTGTGCTGCACACACAAAATCTGTGAGGTTTCCTTAGCTCTTAAGGGGCCGTGTATCCGAGAATGGATACATGGTGGTACAGTCTGGATCTGGAGTGGGCATATCACATCACAGTATCAACGACATTCATTTGCATCCACATGACTGCTTAGACCAATTGTTGGGTCATTCATGAATTGTTCATGTCATTTCATATAAATGAATGAACCCTTGCATCAATCATGGCATCTCATGCATACACAGGTATCCTAGTTAATCACACTCTATATCCACATTGTATTTACTGAGCGTGTAGCTCAATCCTTTTTGCTCTTAACATTTCAGGGGAGCACTATAAGCAGGACATGAACTATGGCCGAGGTTGCTGAGTCGGACGAGGAGACCGTGGGCATTAAAGTAGATTCTTTTTGTTCATTATTTTATTGGTCTGTATGTATTGAGGGTTTTTGGAGGAGGAGTGTATTTACTCCAGTATACTTATTATACTTGTCTCTTTGGTTGCCCCTTTTCTTTTTGTATTGGGGTTATCTTGATTTCCTCACTTATGCCTTGCTGAGGCGTGAGGGGATTTTATTTAGTGTTATGTGATAGATACATGTCATACTTTCTTATACAAGTTCTATGATTTATTTTCCGCTGCGTATCCTAACTTATCGTAGGATTCTCTGTTATATTGTGGTTTCCATCCATAGTGAGTATACGTTTGGAGTATAAGTGGGTGAGATTTCGGCTTGGAGTTCTAAAGCCATGCTCACGTGAGAGTGAGACACGCTTTAGAATTTAGGTCGTGACATACACGGACTGCGACACGATGACCATCACCTTCGACTTGTATGTCAGTCACAAGTTCCTCAACTTGTCCATGGCCACGAGGATGATGAGTGTGCCGATGAACAACCTCCATTCTACTGTTCCTGACCCCACAGAAGAGGAAAAGATAGTGATGACCCTACTCATTTGCGGCGGGAGAGTGAGGCGGAATGACGATGGCTCCCTGAGTGCATCCAAGATTCTATTTACCTACCGTATTGTGCACAAGCTGTTCGTCATGAACGTTTTCCCTCGATTGGGGAACGTTACAGAGCTTACACCTTACATGGCTTTAGTCTTGCACCAGATCGCCCTGGGCATGCGACTCTGCCTTCCGTCGCTAGTTCAAATGCATATCATCAAATTTGTGAGGACATAGAGGAGAGGAGGAGCACTACCATTCGCACACTTGATGTGTGTGGTGGCTGATCACTGGGGAGTGCCGATACCATCCTCACAGGTTGGAGAGACTAGCGCATCATTTGGAGTGACGAACCTCCAGAGGATAGGCCTTCCATTTTGTGCTAGGGTAGACATTCCTAGAGCACCAGCAGCAGCCCAAGCGGAGTCTCAGAGCATTCCCTCTGAGTACCATCCAGGGGAGTCTTCCTCATCTACACCGCCTCCAGTCACCCTTGAGACTAATATGACTGCACTAGAGGAGGAGGTCAAGCAGGGTCGACAGAAGATTTGCAGGCTCCGAGAGACTGTGGAAAAGACACTTAGCTTCTTCCAAAGGATACTCAGTGGCTGCAAAGCCAATAATGCAGTTCCGACCGCACCACCATCACCTTCTAGAGTTCTTAGGAGACGTTCTTTAAAGTCTATTTTCGTGTTTTTATTATCTATTGCATTTCCTTCTAGTTTTTGTTTTGTTTTTTTGTTTTTGGACACGACCATCTACGAATGGTCAGTAGTAGTAGAAAGTCAAAACCTTGTAAATATTTCCTTTTAATAATGAAATATTATGTTTAGTTTCATAATTGAATTCCTTATGTTCATATAACAATTATAAGATTCAAATCATATTTTAATTTCGAGGACGAAATGTCCTAAAGGGGGGGTGAATGTAGTGACTTAGACCCAACTGGGATATTTAAAGATTAAATCCTAATTAATCTATTAATTAAACATTGGAATTTTATGAAAGCCACCTAGTAGGATTGGACTAATTGATAATTATGTAAAACTATGGGACAAGTACTTAATTAATTAAGTATTAATTAAATGGGCTGGACTACTAATCAATATGGACTAGACCCTGGTAGAAGTCGAATTGGGCCCAAAACCCAATTAAAAGTCCAACAGGACTTAAGCAGATAATTAAACTTATTAATAAGGCTAATTAAGGAAATAAACAACTTAAACTAACCAATGGATGATTCTCTAATGTTTGAATTTCAAACTAAACTAATTTAATTTGAATTCAAATAATTAAATGATAGAGTTCAAGAGGAGTAGGGAGACCTAGAAGCTAGGAGAAGGAGAGAATTGTCTCTCTAGGCTTGGCCGTCCAAAACGAACCAAGGAGGAAGAAGGGTTCTGGTTTAGAAGTTTGCAGAAAAATCTAGAATGAGGAGACTAAGAGGAAAGAAGGAAAAAGAAGAAAGAGAGCTGAAGAAGATAGTGCAATACCAGAGAAGAAAGAAGGCCAGAAAAGTTAGAAAGATAGAAAAGAAAGAATATGTAAACGACGTAGGGATTCCTAGGTTTCGACGGTGACATCCTTTATGCTTGTTTTTGTTGCTATACATATAGGAAGGTTGTATGATCTGTATGTTCAGCATGTTAGATTAGAAATATGGAGAAAATATTAGGAATGATGTTAGGATAATTGTTTCTTATGATCCATGAGCATTGCTGTGTTTACTTTGGTCTTTTGTAATTTAAGATTAATGTTCATATTTTTAGATCTATGGTTAATTATCAGTTAAGTACTTGCTTAGATCTATAAGAATGAACTAGTTTTGTGTATTTGTTGTTTGGGATTTATGTGTGGGTTTTAGAGATTGATTTGGGGTGATTAACACACTAGAAACTACTAAGTTTGAGTAGAGGTACGAAGCCTTAGAAGAAAACCCATAAGCAAGCCAAAATTTTCGTTTGGTAGATGTCTCGGTAGCTACCAAGTAGCTACCCAAAAGGCTAGAACAGCTTGTTCTCTGGACTTGTTACCGATCTTCTGTAGCAGTGCTACTGAGCCACTCGGTAGGACATTGGGAAGCTACTGAGTAGCTACCGAAATCACCAAAAATGATGTACTCTCTGGACCAGCTACTGAGCCTCGGCAGCTGAGTTACCGAGACCCTCGGTAGGACACTGGGCAGCTACTGAGCAGCTACCGAGGTCCAATGAACCTCAAATTTTATGAGGGTGATCCTCATTGAGTTGTGCACATACCTGAATGGATGGTTTGTTTGCAAAAGGTCTATATTTGGACAAATCATAAAAAGTGTAGGAGAAGGTCCATAATTAAAGATGTTCGGACTGATTGGAAAGGTATATTAGGTGTTATCAACTCAAAGGTTTTGGATATGATCTTAGGACCACAATAAAAGATCAGTATTGTTAGAATTTTTCATGTAGAACTAGATTGAGGGATTAATGCACTTAGCATCCAAAGTTGACCTAGGATTGACTTGGGTTGACTTCTATATAAGTTATGTTTGAATTTGATGATTTTGACTTGAATGACTGATTGAGGGTACCAGGAGTATCCGTGATTGTGATTGTGATT
>JAUPMG010182552.1:0-10357 GCA_031762675.1 Pachysandra terminalis
ATAAACCTGAAAAGAAACAAAAGAGCATCTATTCTTCCGATTAGACAAGAACGAGAACTAATAATCATGACATAATAGTTTAAGAAATGCCATAAATATAGACTTATCACCCACACTTAATGATTTAATGTTTTTTAGATTTTAATGGTAGTTTTGGCATTTACTTAATATATATGTAATATTATCAATGCTAATGTGATTTATATGAATTACTATTTAGTAGTTGGGGTCGTTTTAATATTATAAATAATATGGGGTTTTGATTGACATGAAATCAAGACAATCTTAGCAACTTCCGTTTTTAACGCACGTCCCATAGGGAACGTGTGTTTGTTTTGGAAGCTTAGGTTTGAGATTTGGATGAGTGTACAAGAGAGAATTTAGGGTTTCATTTTCTCCTATTGCTCTGGAATTTCAAATCTAAACTTCTGTGAGGGACTGGAGAGAAGAAGAGAGGAAGAAGACAACGAATTTGTGGAGCATTTCGACACCGAAGCAAGTGAATGCATACTTCATCGCAGCCCGTATTCGCTAGACGAAGAGTGTTCCTGAGAGTGCTAAAAAACTCTACCTGAATCGGGTAAGTCGCGTAGGGACGATCATATTTTTTCATTGAGATCAATGCCATGTTTTTTAATATATTGAATATATGATTTGCCGATTGAATGAATGATTAAATCCTTGTTTGAATGTGTTTTGTGTGGTTTAATATGTTTGCGGAGGTTTATATGTGATTACAAGTGATTTGGAGTATATTAGCATGCCTAGATTTGAATTTCAAAACTCACAGAACAACCCAAAAAATCCCAAATTCGCGCAGATCAATAGGCTTCGATCCACCGATGCCTCTGTCGATAGAGAGTAATTTTTAGAAAAAATCAGCTATTTGGCAGGCTTTTGTCCACCCAAGCCTCTGCCGATGACCACCAGACTTTACAGATAGGTTCGGTCCACCGAACACTCCACCAATAGAGACTGTTTTCTAGACCGATTTGGCTATTCAGCAGGCTTCAGTCCATCGACGACTCTGCCGAACACCCAGTAATTTGCATAGTAAGTAATGAATTCATTAGAATGCCTTGGATGGATAGTGTAGGGCTTCGGCCACTGCTGTTGTTGATTTCTGGAGGCAAGACATGACAATGGTGTGTCACTCTTGGTGTTCCAATCTGTTGGTTGCCATCATTCTATCTTAGTTGATCCTTATTGTTGTAGACTTATGGTAATCTAATGATTGTGTACTGTTGTGATAACGTTGGAAGCATGTGAACGTATGCAATCAGATTATCCGAGGGTATGGGACCTTGGATAGTTTCTGTTGTAGGCCTTCATTTGATATCCACTTAATGTACTACATACTAGGTTGATGTCAAGGGGCAAGTAGACTGGGAGGTGGTAATCTACGAAGAAACAATTGCGATGCCTACGGATTGGGTTGGCCATATACCTTGTGGGGTGAAAGGGCCTACAGAAACTAGGGTAGGATTCTTGCGAGGGCCTATGGAGGTTTGCTTTCCCTCGGGTATTGTTCACTTAGAAATTAGTCATACTGTATGGTTGCCTTCGTGCCATTGGTTAGCGCCAGGAATAGAGAGGGGATTTTGGTAATTCCTTGGATGCATCCTAAAGTGGACTTGTCGTTGGAAGTGTGTTATAAGGTGTGCTTAGCATGAAACATTAATCTTAGTTCATGTCATCTTGCATCTCTATTCATTGTTTGCGTATGTTTCTCATTGCATTCATTCTAGGTCATGTGCATGTGTTCATGTCATCTCATTTCAGCTCATTAAACTAATTTTGCATTGTATTTATGTTGATTATGTTGAACTTGTCATTGATTTACTATCGGATTTATTATGGTACTAACCCTTGTGCTTGATTCCATGGGAGGACGGGTGAACAGTCCTTTACTTCTTACTGACCAATCATAGGCTCACACAATGTTTTATGTTGTATGATGGGAAGAGGAAGGCCCGCCCTAGTCAGAGTTGCTACATGATTTGTCTTACTGCTTTACTTGCTTGGTTGCTATGTTTTTTCGTTTATTGCCTTTCATTCCGGATGGAGTTAAACTATTTAATTTGGCATATGTAATTGATGTATTATGAGAATCCTTTGGATGTAGCAGTTGTTGGATTTGGATTTATTTTGTTTAGGCCCTGCTGAGGGCCAAGTACTGTTTTATTCATACTTGGGATTTTATATAGTTGTTAACTTCCACATTCTGATCTATTAAAATGAAAGTACATTATTACTTTTATTTACATTATGTTGTTGTAGCAATCCGCGGTCCAGTAGTAGATCCCAAAGGTCTCACCTTGAGATCCATGCAATCCATTCCTTGGGATTCGTGCATGTGACCTAGGGCGTGACAGATTGGTATCAGAGCATAAGGTTTGCTCAGAATACGGTTCAATTTGGTTAGAAACTATTAGTCCTAGGTATCGCATAGAAACGGAAGATTAGGTGGAGAAACATAGAAACCAATATAGGATTGTATGTTGTGTGCTAATGATTGCTATTGTGACAGTTATGTGTATTCGTATACTTAAAAGGAGGTGTACCTCATGAGACTTAAATGGTTGTTCGGGTGTTTACATGGCAGAAAGTAGAAGGAACGTTTCCATTGGAGAGAATTCTGCTGCTTGGACTAATACTGACGCAGACCCTCAGATGGCGAACGTATTTCAGATCTTGGGCAACTTGGCTACATTTAAGCACAATCAGATGGAGAGCCAGGCGGTGCTGGACGAGAGGAGAGTGCATAGTACGGCCAAGACTTGGCTTGAGAAGTTCAAGAAGCTAACACCACCGACGTACGCAGGACGAGGAGAGGCTCACTATGCAGAGGACTGACTCCTTGATATAGAGAGGATATTTTGGACGATGGAGTGCCCGGAGCAGCAGCGAGTGTCCTTGGCGACTTTCCTACTGAAAAGGGAAGCCTTTCACTGTTGCTAGATGATAGAGAGGATCTTGACATCCGGGATGACGTGGGAGTAGTTTTGTCTTCGATTCTTGAAGAATTACCCACCGAGCAGCTACGGGAGGCAGATGGCCTCCAAATTCATGCGTCTGGAGCAAGGCAGTCTCACTGTGGCCCAGTATGAAGATCAGTTCGCGATGCAGTCCCGTTATGCACCTCACTTGGTTGCTAACGAGGGCGACAAGGCAGCCAAATTCGAGGAAGTTTTGTGGCCCACTATTCGATCCAGAGTCGTTCCTTAATGTTTGAAGACCTACACCGAAGTCTTGGAGTGTGCTAGGCATGTGGAGCGAGATATGGACAGATCCGGAGCACCGAGGTATCATCCCAATTTAGACAGGAGCGGTAGCAGTGGCGGTGGGAGATACTAGCCATATCACGCTAAACCAGGCCAGGACAGGCAGCAACGATCAGATTCTCGACGAGAGAAGACTCCACCTCGAGTTACGACAGCACTAGCACGTGACGCAACACATCAGCCCCTTCCACCTCAGGACCTGATGTTCCCTGGGAGAGATAAGAGGACTTGCCACAACTGCAGCAAGGAAGGTCATCTTTAGTGATTCTACAGAGCACCGAGAAGAGACGGACATCGTACAGCTTAGCAAGGCACAGTTCACGCATTGACGGATGCCGTTGTTCCCTGTGACGACGACGCTACCAATGCCGTGGTAGAAGGTTCCATTCTTTTGTTTCACATTCCTGTGCGCGTGTTATTTGACTCTGGTACATCGCATTCTTTTATCTCCTATAGTTGCATGGCTTTTCTGCGTTTACACCCTAGCACATTAGAGCACCCTTTGTGTATTGCCAACCCAGTTGGGGGTATTGCAACTCTCCAACGAGTTTGCGAAGCTTGTGTGGTGAGATTAGGCAACCTTAATCTAGAGGCAAATCTGATTGTGTTTGATATGTCCGAGTTTGAGGCTATTCTTGGGATGGTTTGGCTCTCAGCCTATCATGCTAGGATTTACTGTTTTGAGAAATCAATTCTTTTTTGTCTTCCTAGAGGCGGATGCTTGACTTTCCATGGATCTGAGAAGGATCGTTATGAATCTGACTCCCTGTTCGCTACGGAAAGCGTTCAGAAGCTATCTTCGGAGGATATCCCTGTGGTGAGAGACTTCGGTCATGTATTTCAGGATATTTCAGGTTTACCACCTAAAAGAGACGTAGATTTTTGCATAAAGCTTATTCCGAGTACCAGCCCTATTTCTCTTGCGACTTACAAAATGGCACCGATCTAGATGCAAGCATTGAAGACTCAGTTAGATTAATTGATCGCCCTTGGATTCATCAGACCCAGCACATCACCTTGGGGAGCTCCAGTTATCTTTGTGAAGAAGAAAGATGGTTCTCTTCGGCTTCGCATTGACTACAGACATCTGAACCGAGACACTTTGAAGAACAAGTATCCATTGCCGCGGATCGACGATGTGTTCGACCAGTTGAGAGGAGCATAGTATTTCTCGAAGATCGACTTGAGATCTGGATATCATCAGCTAAGGATTCGAGACGAGGATATTCAGAAGATGGCTTTTTGTACCCGATATGGTCACTACGAGTTTTTCGTTCTGCCATTCGGTTTGACGAACACGCCTGCAGCTTTCATGGATCTTATGCATCGGGTGTTTCGATCTTTTCTTGATCACTATGTGGTGATTTTTGTGGATGACATACTTGTGTATTCGAGATCTGTAGAGGAGCATGAGGAGCATCTGCAGATTGTTCTTCACACTTTGTTTGACCAGCACTTGAATGCTAAGTTTGAGAAGTACGATTTCTGGAAAGAAGAGGTCACGTTCCTTGGGCATGTTGTATCCAGAAAAGGTATTTTTGTGGATCCGGCCAAGGTTAAGGCAGTTTTTGGTTGGCAGCGACCTAAGAATGCTTCTGAGATCAAGAGTTTCCAAGGACTTGCGGGTGACTACAGGTGATTCATTGAGGGATTCTCATCAATTTCGGCACCTTTGACTCGTTTGACTAGGAAGGAAGTCAAATTCGTTTGGGTTGAGAAGTGTGAAGCTGCTTTCGAGGAGCTGAAGAAGAGATTGACGTCAGCACCTGTTCTTATTGTGCCAGTTGCAGGTCAGAAGATGGAAGTCAACACCGACGCATCATTGCAGGGTTTAGGATCTATTTTGTTGCTTCACGACAACTTAAGGTTCATGAGCGCAACTATCCTACTCATGACTTGGAACTGGCCGCTGTGGTTTTAGCTTTGAAGCTTTGGAGGCATTACATGTATGGATAGGAGTTCGAGCTGTTTTCAAATCATAAAAGCTTGAAATTCATTTTCACTCAGAAGGATCTGAATATGTGTCAGAGGAAATGGTTAGAGCTCGTTGCGGATTATATTTGGACGCTAAGCTACCATCCTGGTAAGGCAAATGTGGTAGCAGACGCTTCGAGTCGCAAACCTCGAGGAGTTCTTGCGCAGTTGATGAGGCAGGAGCAGAGCCTTCAGGAGATCATAGCAGACTTGGCAGTCCAGCCTTCAGATCGGGAATGTGATGGTTTCTTGTTCAGCCTCGTGGTGTAAAGACCAGAAAAATACAGATTAGAAAGAACTTTAATATAAAGGGTAAAATGGTAAATTACACCTGTCACACCTACAAACTAACCTAGGGTTATCATTAAACTAATGTTAATTAATATTATAAACCATAGTAAAGGAAGTAGGATCATTGGCAAAGATTTACAATTTATCTAGAATCAAGATTAATGAATTAACCTATTTCAGCCAAACAAGACCTAACACTAACACATAACTAAGCTGGACTTAAGTAAGGCCCATTAATATTAAAGCCCGACTGAGTTAACTAAAGCCTAATTACATTATTTAATACCTAATTTTGGTACTAAAGTAATTGGGTAACTTAAGGATTAAGTAAACATTAAAATAGGACTTTAGACTTACAGATAAACACTAACTATCAATCCTAATACAAGTACATCTCTTAAAACAAGTAAAATAAGACTAATTAAACAAAATAGATCTTGGAAACACATCAAAATTCATCGGATCACCTAGGAAGAAAAAGGAGAAGAATAAGAAACCTGAAAACTGGAATTCCTTCATTGGGAGTTTTCCTTTATTCTTGTGTATTTACTTTCCATCTAATGTCATATCTTGGGGAATTCCTTTCTTTCACGCATGTAAAACCCTTCCCAATGATCTTATTTATAAAACCCAGAAATACGGCATTATATTAATCAGTTGTGTATTTCAAGTTAAGATTAAGACATTAAATAAATCAAGATCCAAGTATTGTGAAGATCTGATATAATCTAGTGAATAAATTGACCAAGCAATGGTGCACGGAACCCTAGGAGGTCTAGTTGAACCTCTCTGATAAATCCCAAACCCTAAAACCCTTTCTTGTTATCCAGCGTGCCGGTTAGCCTTCCCATTGTAGATAAACTCATCCTCGGCAAGGCATGCCACTGCCTAGCCTGCCGGATGCCATCCAGGGTGCCGGTAGAGCCTGTCGGATGCCCTGATCTAACTAGATAGATTAGCCCAACCCAACCAGTGTGCCGAGATCCTACCGGGACCCTACCGGTTGGGCCAAGCTTACTAATAACTTTGGGAGGACCCAACCGGTGTGCCGGAATCCTACCGGGATCTTGCCGGTTGGGCCACCCCTTCATGTATTGATTGTTTTCCTTCAATTTGATGAATTAACAACCCAGTCATCTTGTTGAACCACCTTCTCTCCTCTCTAAACCTTTATACCTACCAATTAAACTACCATTTCACTAACCTAAACCACGCAACTAACCAATTCACTCATTCCTTTACCATATTGAATTAATCATCCCTTTTACAATTAATTATTGGACCAACTACTAAAATCACCTCTAACCTAACCTATGTACATGATTTCTATAAAATAATATGAATTCTTAGCCCTATATATGACCTAAGTAACATTATATAGAATTGATAATGTTAATTGAATACTTGTTATCATGAGATCTGAACTCTAAACTATGGTTTGCATTATTAAAGAGATTGTAGCTTTGTTTGATGAATATTAGAACTTTGTTGTGAGAACATCTTAAATCCATAAAACTTAGCATAATTAAACTATATTATGTATAATTCCACAATCACGTACCTTGTGCATCCGTCCATATTTTTTGAATATATTATGTGATGATTATTAACTTAGTATCATGAGGTTGTGCTCATGTTCATGCTGATTTAAATATATGTGATGTGTTATTATTGTGTTTGACTTGCATTAATAAAAGGACCTGAATCAATAAGTTGCATATGAAATCCCAACCGAGGAGGCTCTCTTATTATTTGACCATTAGCCAATTGTTATGTATACTCCCTGAGACTCATGGTAAGTTAAACCTATTTTTCAGTCCATTAAGAGACTATTATTATTCGCCCAAGGTGAGAGGTATAGGACTCAAAACATTTGTGGTAACATGAAAGGATTTGGGATATGCCTTATATGGGGTTTCCAAATCTGAATCATAAGAGTCAACCTTTTGGTATTCGGATTATTCACTTTTCTACTGAGGTTAGTCCTAACTATGTGACACATTTGATTTTTCCATTACCCTACCGAAAATAAGAGGGGCAATTGTGCCCTCTTGGTCGAAACCCCTTAAAACTATGATGCGCACATAGAATATCTTACATTGAGAGTGGTCGTGTGTGCGGAGGAATGGTTCAAGAAGACATTCTTGCTCATTGAATTGGTTGGTTAGTGTGGGAATTTGAGTCATTCACATACCAGACTTCATGCATATTGCATTATCATGCGTTTGTTGACATTATTGTTGTTATCTAGTGTATGATGCACTAGATATGATTATCATGTAGATTTATGCATGTAGTATGATAAAAAGACTATGTGATATCCTTATGATACAAACCAATGTGAGATTTGGTGAGAGAACACATTGCTGTTTATTTATCTTTATCATCATTATTCATTATTCAGATTTCATTATCATATTATATATTTCAGATCATCATTATTGTATGTTATATTTTGTAGTAGCAATGGGTGCTGAGTAAATACCTTGTTTTAAAGGTCTACTCACACGGGCTTTGGCTTATGGATATTATGCTGTTGTTTTTCAGGTTATTAGAGGAAGTTAGAACACTAAAGAGAGCTTTGGGAATGGGAATCTATAGATAGAATTCTAGAAGATTATTGTTATAGATTAGTTAGTTTAATTTCCCGAAATTGTAAAGTTAAGAACATTGTTGTTAATAATGTTATATTTTATTAGAACTGTGTATTTTACTTCCGCTTATGTTATTATATTGCTCGTCACTCCCATAGCAATATATGGGAGTGAGTGTCGCAATCCGACCCGGTTAGGGATCCACAGATCTAAACTGGTTTGGGTTGTGACAAAAGTGGTATCAGAAACAGGTTATAGTGAAATTAAAACAGATAAGATATAGGAAATATAAGGCGAATAAGGGAATTAGATATTTGGGAGTGAGAATAATAAATTTGATGGCTGTTGTGTGCATCCTTATTAATGATTCCGGTTGGATGATTTGAAAATACGAGGATCCACTAATTCTGGAAAATTTGATGGTTAAGTTATAAGGATGAAGTCTATGTTAAGCATACTGGATTACTTTGTTATTAAAGGGCATGATAATCAAGGCTTATGCTTGTTGATTGCTTTAATTATGAATTAATTGTAACCCTAATACTAACTATTTTTCCTAGAATTGAAGTCAATATGGTTGCAAACATATTGAATTAAATTACTTGAAAAATAGGTAGGAATTAGATTATATACATCAATATATTTTAAATATGCATATGTATATATTTATTTGCTAATAATAAAATAAATAAATAAAATTTATATACATGTTTAAATAAATCATTATAATTATTATACATCATAAATTAGATATAATCACCTAAAGATTAAGCTGGATCTCTTTTGGGAAGAACTTAAATTTTAAGTTCAGACCAAATTCAGACCCGGTGACCAGTTGGGACTTGTTGCTCAACTAATCAATTTTAGGAATGTGTTTGGGGTGAAATTTTGTGATATTTATGTTTGTTACAATTTAATAATAATTAAAAAAAATTTAATTTTAATTTAAAAAGCAATTTCCCCACCGTTAGCATAACTGGCGGCCTAACCGGCACACCGGCAGCTACCGGTATCATGCCCTAGCCTGCCGGGTCACTATATAACCCACTTTTTCCCACTTATTTCGATTTCAAACAACAACGCAATCCTAGAAACAGCCTCCAAAAGATTTTCCAAGCTTCCTAGAGCTCATCCAACCTCTCTTGATCATCCAAACTTGTGGTAAATTCTTTGACCTAATTTTTTTATTTCTAGATTTGAAGATTCTCTAGTTCTTCTTTTAGGTTTTCACTTACCTTTGAAATTTGTTAATTTGTGTTTCTCTTCTAAACCTAGAACCATGGTTAGATCAAAGAGAACCCATAGATCTCAACAACCTGAGAGTTCCAGATCCACCAGAGTAACTAGGGCTTGTTCTTCTAGGAGACCATCATTTCCCGAACCCCCGGAAGAAGAAGATTATCTGCCAGAATACAAGAAGAAATAGAAGAAGTAGAAGAAGAAGTAGAAGGAGAAGAACCTGGTCCAGAGGATTATCATACTGAAACAAACACTCCAAGTGTGTACAGGAATTGGGCCATCCTTTTAAAGAGACAGACTATCCCTAACCATGTAGCCGCATACCGAGTGGTCAAAACTTTACATCCATTAGGTTGGGTGCCCATATTATTGTAACGACCCGATCCCAGATCCCAGACTAAGGGAGACTAGAAGCCTAATTAGCCTAACTAATTATAGTTAACCTCACTAGTGATTTAGGCCAATGAGCAATAAGACCTTGACCATAGGAGGTTAGACCAACCAGAGAAATTAACATGAGTTGAGGAACCACCCTGCCAGAACGAGTAGGAAACTAATTTATTTTTAATTTAATAAATTATATAAATTAACTTCAAACGTTCGCCTCGAACGCATTGACAAAAGCCCTCAAATAAATCCCATATACGTGGTCTGTCAGAAAGGATGTGACCCGAAACCCCATTTCGCCCCTGTAGCGGAAAGGAATTACAAATTTACCAGCCCTTTCTATAAATAGGACACTTAGACATTTTAGCCAAAAATCTCAAATCCCTCTTGCTCTCTTCTCTCTCATGGTTCCAAATCAAGCATGGAAGGTGTCAATGGAGCATGGATGGCCAAACCTTCGATTCCCGGCGCTTCTACACCGCAACACCCCGGCATCGCACCGGCACTCACTCCGGCAACCCCCAAGTTGAGTAATCCTCTCTTAATATTTAATTTGGTTGTGTTCTTTTATTTTGGAAGCTTGGAGTA
>JAUPMG010182563.1:0-10357 GCA_031762675.1 Pachysandra terminalis
GGGACTTGATCCCTAGCCTTTGCAGAGAATTAGGCTTCCATGGAGAAAATTGCAGAAAAATTCTAAAGAAAATTACAGCAGAAAAAGGGGAAGAAATTCGATCCCTGGAAGCTTGTGAAGCTTCTCAATTTATAGAACTTCAGAACCAAAAGTTGCCTCCATCAAACCAGACGATCTGGACCGTCCAATTCATGCCCAAAACTCAACTCCTTGGTTCGGCCGTACGATAGACTTCTTCCAATTTACGTCATCTTCTTTCCTTCTTGGTTCACACAAACAGCTAGACTTTAGTTTCACAGATCACCACCTAAGCTAATTCGTTCCTTTGATTCTTCCCAATTCTTGTTGCTTTCTAATTTAGCCAATTCTCACCAAAACAATTCAACTGCAGGCACCCTCTTTCCTAATTGATTCCTCTTTACAAATTCATTTCCAGCTTCTGCCTCTGTTCTTTCCAAAAACGCTCGAACACTCTTGCTAATACAGTTTGCTATTCAAAACGCAGCCTTCAGCTCCTTCCTAATGCCAACCAATTAATTTTATTCCCCTTTTTTTATTTCTTCATTCAGCAACCAAATCAGTTTTGAATTCTTGGTTTCTAAATTGGTTTCTCCTCAAGAATCGTTGATCATCACCTCAATGCTTGGACGAACAGCTCTTTGGTTTCTTTCTAAAATGAGAATCGAGCTTGTTAGGAAGAACATGCCAATCCATGCTTGAACGAACAACAACAACTCTTTGATTTCCAATTTGATTCTTGGTTTTCCCTTTTCAATTCTTTCCACTTTTGGGTTGCTCTGTTTTCTTTTTCAAACCATCTGTTACTAATTCAAAGGTTGAAGACAACCTATTTTTAAAATTACATTTTCTCCCCTACTAACTAATTATTTTCACATCAGCCTCTTTCCTTAGGAAAATAACAAAAACACCTTTATTAACCATTTGGTTCATAATGACGTGGCTGAACCGAGTTGATTAGTGAGTTGGAGTCGGGCCGGCTTGACTGGCTTGAGTTGGGTCTTGGTCGGCTTCCTTAGTCGGCGGATCCGAATCGGGTTAACTCGCCTTTGATGAGTTGGGCTGAATCGGCCCGGGTAACTTTAGTCGGATTCCATTTGTGGTTCTGATCTTATTTCTTTTGAGCTAAATCCGACCCACCTAATCTGACCCGTCCGATTTAATCCGGTCCGACCGAGTCTGCATTCCCTTGACTAGGCTTGGTTTCCAAAATTGTTTCTGCAATAATAAATTAAACATAATTATGACATTTAAAATATAAAGCAACGGTAATAAAGAATTGGTAAATTCTATGTAAAATGAAGAGTTTAATATGAAAAAATACCAGATAAGTCATGCAACTAAGGGTATAATATGTGGTATTTCACGACTTATCAAAATGCATCATACACAAGATACTCAAAATAATATCAACAAAGAATATGATAATGCAATGGTGCTGTTCGTATGCTAGTAGGCTTGAACTGGTTAAATATGTAATATTTAGCATCCAGTTCTATTGGCTATATGTTTCCATTGGTCCAAAGAAAATTATCAGAACCATTGAGAGATTGTGCTCTAGATTTATCTGTGCTGGCCACAAGGAGGGGAAAAAGATTCATCCTGTAGCTTGGGAGAAGATGTGCTGCCCAAAAAAGGAAGGTGGGCTGGATCTCTTTCACATTGGAAATTGGAATCAAGTTGCTATTACGAGGTTTGCTTGGCTTATTCTTAGTAAAGCCAGATCTATCTGGGTCTCTTGGGTGTGGCACCATCTCATCAAGGACAAAAATGTTTGGTCATTACGCATTCATCATACCTGTTCTTGGAGCTGGAGGAAAATACTTGAAAGCAGAACTATGGTTATTAATTTGGTGGAGTGCCACATTGCTAATGGTAAGGATACCTGGCTTTGGTGGGATCCTTGGCATGTTATGGGCCCTCTATTAAACACATTTACGTGTAGGCAGATTCATAATGATGGATGGATCATCAATGATCATGTGGAGAAGCTTATAAATAATTATAATTGGTGTATTCCTAACAACAATGGTGTTCTTGATGAAATTTGGGATCGGTTACACCTTACTTCCATTAGATAATCCTATTTGACTGATAAGGTTAGATGGAAACCTTCTAAGACTAGTACATTCAACATTCATGATATTTGGGAGGCTACTAGACTCAGACATAGAGGGATTGAGTGGCATCAACTGGTGTGGTTCAAGGGTAATATTCAAAGGCATTCCTTTATCGCTTGGTTCGCTTCCCAATCTCAACTTTTAACCAAGATAGGCTTATCCAATTCGGCATGGCCATAAATCAAAGTTGTGTTCATTGTAGGAGTTGTGCTGAAGGACATGATCACCTATTTTTTGATTGTAGCTTCTCACGTAAAGTTTGGAGCCAGGTACTGAGAAAGTGCTCGTTGGTTAGGGAGTCGATGCCTTGGAGCTTGGAATTAGTGAAATGCAGTGAACAATTTGTTGGTGAGGGTCTGGCTTGTTGGGTTTGGAAGCTTTGCTTCAATGCCACCATATACTATATTTGGAAAGAAAGAAATCTTAGAATATTCCAGAACAATTTCTCTCCTTGGCAAAGTGTGGTTAGAAACATAATCACTGTTATTTATTTATGCCTCCTTGGGAGTAATTCAGTTGTAAATGACGATGCCTTGAACATAGATGTGTGTGATAAATGGGGATACAATACAAAGTTCAAGCCCCGTCAATGTGGTTGTGGTAACCTTGGTTGATCTGCTGTAAGATCCGTCACCCCATAACCTAGAGCTAGTTAGACCAAACCCATCTGTTGTGGACCTTCATCCCATGACGTTAATGAAATGGACCGTCTTGGGCACGTGGAGCACTTGTAAGTGGGCTATGGACTTTAGTTGAGTGAGGTTAGTTGGGCTAGGGAGGTTAACGTAATTCTCTATAGTCCAGCCCCATATATATATAACAAGATAGGTTAGGGTAATGGGAGAATTCTGGAAAATGGGAAGGAAAAAGGTACGGCTGAAACTGAGAGCCGGAAAGCTAGAACCGACCCCCTTCTTCTGCCGAGGGACAAAGAGAAAAGAGAGGGAAAGAGAGAGGGTGATGCTAGGAACATCTCCCAATGGGTGATATGGCATAGGTAAGTTGCGGGTTTAAGTATAGTTCGATTATTGAAATTCGTCTTCCCTGTTTTCGTATTCAAAGAATGGTTTATCTCTATTATCGATTTCATGATTTGAATCTTGTATGTCGATTAAAATGATCTCTCGAAGGTTTATGTATGTTTTTAAAGTGATAAGAGTTGATTTGCATGATTTTAAATGAATGGGATAGCATAGAACTTGATTTTAAGACCTCAAAGAAAAACCTAGAATTCGCGCAGGTCGGCAGGGTTCAGTCCACCGACTTCTCTGCCGACAGAGACTAGTTTTTAGGCTAATTCTGCTATTCGGCAGGGTTCGGTCCACTGATACCCCTGCTGAAGGCCCTGTAAGTTGCACAGTAAAGGAGATTTTTATAATTGTTGAGAGGGTGACCTAGGTGGATGGTGTGGGGCTTCGGCCATCATTGTTGTTGATTCCCGGGAGTAAGAGTTGACCATGGAGGGTCTCTCTTGTTATCCCGAGGTTGTTGTGACCACCATTTCCACCCTAGGTTGATCCCGTATGATTTTGTTGTGGACTTGTAACTATATGCTTAAATGTTGTGTTTGTTGTGATAATGGAAGGAAGAGGGTGAATGTGTACAATCGGATAGTTTCTGTTGTAGGCCTTCACTTGATATCCTCTTTAATGCATTACATACTAGGTTGATGTTGATAAATAAGTGTACCGGGAGGTGGAAATCTACGGAGAAACAACTGTGATGCCTCCGAACTGGGTTGGCTATATACCTTGTGGGGTGAAAATGGCCCACAGAAACTTGGGTAGGCTGCTTGCGAGCGCCTATGCAGGTTCGCTACCCCTCGAGTAATGTACCCTCGGAAATTAGTTACTATATGGTAGCCTTCGTGCTATGGGTTAGCACCCAGAACAGAGAGGGAACTTCCGGCAGTTCCTTGGATATGTCCTAAACCAGTTTTTGTTGTGGAAAGTGTTGTACGAGGTCCACTTATCAAGAAATGTTAATCATAGTACATTTCACTGTGCATTCACATTATTGTTGTGTGTGCCACTCATTGCATCCATACTAGATCATTTGAATGATTCATCTCATCTCATGCCATCTCATTTAAACTACTCATCCTGCATTATATTTACGTTGATTATGTTGAACTTGGCATTGATTTATTATTGGATTTATTATCGTACTAACCCCTTGTGATTGGTTTCCATAAGAGGACGAATGACTTTTTCCTTGCTTCTTACTGAGCATCATAGGCTCACGCAACGTTTTATGTTGTAGGACTAGAGAAGGAGCGATGGTGATGGTTGGACTGTAGATGCTTGTGGACTGTGTTGCTTTCTTCTTCCTGCATGATGATTTGTGTACTCTAGAGACGCTGGCTTGTGAGATATGTAATTACGTGGTGTTCCTAGAAGTAGGAATGGTTTGTATAGTTTATGAGATCTTATCCAGTAGAGGCTAACGATCAGATTTTGGAAATACTACTATTTTAATTGTAATTTGTTGTTGTAGCACTTCCGCACTTTGATCAAATTAATAAATGAAAGTATTTTACTTCTTCTATTTACTTATGTTGTGGTAGCAATCCGCGGTTCCTTTGGGGGATTCCGAAGGTCAAACCTCATGATCCGTGCCATCCTACATAGGGATTCGGGTATCGGGATCCAGGGTGTGACATCTGCCTCCCATTGGAGCGAGGTGTGCCTTGGCTGTTTCTTGGTGTTGCTAATGGTTGTTCGTACCTTCCTAGGGTCTGCTGTTCTTTGACTTGCGTGGTATGGGTGCTCCCCTGTTGATGATTGATGGTTAGTTCCTGTTCGACTGATGCTTCTGTTGGACTTTTCATTGCTGCTTGTGTTACTCTTTTGTAGGAAGGGTGATTCGTGGCCTCTTATTTGGTGTGTCTTTACACGTATGATGTGTGCTTGTTCACATTTTTATTATTCTCACTTGGTTGTTGGGCCTACTAGACTGACTTGTACGAACTCTACTGCTATTTTTTCTTTTATCAATAAATCCGGAATTTACCAGTTCCAAAAAAATGAAATGGTGCTGTTAGTATGCAAATATAGTAAGTTCCCACAAGATCAATCCTTCTTTACAAGATGTCTTCTCAAACCATCCCCCCATACAGAGTCACTTTCAAAGATAAGATATTCTATGTGCGCAACATAGTTTCTAGGCGATTCGACCTAGAGGGCACAATTCCCCCACTTATTTTTTATGAAGGGAAAATATCCAAGGTTTTACCAATGTGAACTATCCTCAGGGAATCATACATATTTGATAACCAACATAGGGAAACATGATTTAGCTATTGGGCATCAGCTTAGTGAACTTTCCCTCACCTATCATCTTATCGCAAGTCTTTTGAGGTATACCAACAAAGGGTCCTCTCTCACCTGGGTGAAAACAAGCATAGTCCACCATGGGACAGCAATGGTCAAATAAGTCAAATAGTCTCTTGTGTTGGTATAAACCCATGGTATCACATAGGATATTAGACAATGCCATCACAGCAAGGTAGTCCATGTGCAACTCATAGATTCAGGTCCTTTAATTAATGCAATTCACATACAATGCTTCATAGGCATTTATTCAAATCAGCAAACATATGAGCACAGTCTCATGATTCTAAACTATAGAGACATATCATAACATAATCACACGTGTTAAATAAGGATAGTCACCTAAGCATAATAAGCATGATATGTTCAATGTAAATATGAAATAAGTATTAATAGTGAAGACATTCATTAATAATCTTAGATAACTCTATTTAGTAAAGACATTAGTTATCTCCAAATCAGTCATGTAGTCATAGCATCACATAACAAGTTCATACATCAATATCTGTACCTAGACATGCATACAATAGGTAAATATCACTGTTGGACGGGTTTTGGGATAAATCCCTCAAATATCTCAAAATATCATATTGCTAGGCTAATTCTCAAAGGTCTAGATCTTTAGGTATGGAAGGTCAAATCTTCATTGGTACATCCCCAGTGCTTGGAAACATGGCCAATCTTCTAGTTTGGGTGTTTTATAGGTGTCCAAGGTCAAAAGTCTCCGAAGGGGTCACATTGGGTTTTCGGCAAGGTGCTCGGCAGGGTTTCGGTATACCAAAAATTACAGAGTGGTGCCAAAGTGTCCCAAACTTTGGAATTAGGTCCGAGAGGGTCTCATTAGATGGTTTCCTAAATTATCTCATTTCTCAAAAAGAGGTTCAACAAGGTCATTCGGTATGCCGAATTGGGCTCGACAGCTCAGGAAGAGACTGTATTTTTCTCTGGGGCTCGACAAGGTGCTCGACATGCCGAGTAGGCTGCCGAATCACAACCTACTCAGGTTTGGATTGGGATTTCTCCCAAAAGTCACTTACCATCTAAGGGATCTTCGAAAATAGGTATTAGGTCCAGGGAATTAGTTTACACAAAGATCTCCTTGTTTCTTGGGTTCCATGTCAAGGATTTTCTAGGTTTTGCTGAAGGTGTATGACTACACAAATTACAGAACATTAATTAGGAATTCTTCTGGGGTTTTCTATTAGAATCATGGGGAAAGGGATAGCACAGTCAAACAAGAATTCACCCCATGATCATTACATTAAAATAGAAGTAAATACATAAGACTTTAAAAGAAGACTCACCTTTTGCTGTAGGATTGCTTCTAGGATTGATTCTTCTTCTTCCTTGGGGTTTTATGGAGTTTTTCTTCTTCTTCTAGTGTTCTCCACGAAATTGGGTGTTTTTCTTGTGTTTAGTTCACTTTCTTACCTCTCCTTTTATTGACTTTTAGAGGTAAGGTAGGGGGTATTAGAAACTGCTATTTTGGGCAGATTTGGGTTTCTATTCTCTTTTAGGAAACCGGATTCCTAGTTACTATTTAGTTTGTAGGCCTTCTAGATGTTTCTTATTAGGAGTGTTGGTTGTCTTGGGTTTTAAGCAATCTCTTTAACTTACCAACTGATTTGTCTTACTAATTTCCTCTGGCTTCTATTTTACAGTTTATGCCTAGTCATCAAGTCAATATAACTGACCAAGTCAAATCTGTTGACTAGTCCAGTTTTAGTTACTTATGGGAATTTCGAAGTATGCCTTATTGTAGTGTTCTAATTTTTCATGCTATTTAAATATTAAGATTAATATTATGACTCATTGGTCTATTTACTTAGGATTTCTACTAAATTACTATTTTACCCTTTTGGTTTCAAATTGGTTGTTTCAAAATTTTAGGTTCTTACACTGTCGCCGAGGGGAAGTACAAATTCTCCAATCCGTTGGGACCTTACTAGAGGACGAGGCTCTAGTGAGGGTGAATAACTGGCATAATTTGGTCCCTGGGAAGAAAAATTTTGTGGTGACAATTCACCTTGGCTATCTCATTGGAACAACCTATGGGATAGGGTGTGAATACCCCCTTACAACCCCCACAGAGTACTCCGATAGTTTGGTATGGACCAGACTGCACCGAAGAGGAATCCAGCATGGCTGGATAGCAAAGGCTTCGCAGCTGGAATGGTGGGTCTTTGCTATACCTTCGTTCATGGCCATCAACTTTTGCTGAGGAACTGGGCAGCTCGTCCCGTTCCTCGCAATAAAGACTGTAGGGCATCCCCATTCTGGGCTTCATACTGGGCAGAGGTAACCCAGAGGCTTTGTGATTTCTGTAAGAGCCCAACACAACCTTCTGTGGTGTACTTTCAAGGTTCTGGTGAGCAAAGGTTGAAGGCCGGCAAAAATCAATCTCATTATGCTGGGTTTGCAGCTCCTACCACATACAACGTTCCTGATCATATCATCATCAATGATGTGTATCTGGAGGGAGAGGAAAGTGATTATGACCTTCCTTTGGCCCACATGCTGGTGTCAAAAGGTAAGTGAAGTTAGCCTTGACGAAGCTCCTCCGCTCATTCAAAGGATCGTCCTTCGAAGGACAAAGCTGGTGCGTCTTCCAAGGGCAAGGAAGCTAGAGCAGGCACGTCAGGTGGTTAGAACCAGGGCAATTGTAACCAAGAAGGAAGAAATTGTTGCCATGGTCGCTGCTTTTGTCAATACCTATGTCAACGTGCCTGAGCCTGAAGTGCCAAGGGTGGGCTTGCTTAAAGGAGTGTTAGAAGGCCCGACCGAAACCCAACTATCCGATTCTTAAGTCTCTTAGTTTGTCTTTTTCCTTTCTTCCGTTGTATCTTTCTTCTCTTTTATTTTCTTCTTTCGAATGCAAAGTGCCAAGATATTTGTAAATGAAACTTCTGTATTTAATAAAAATACTTTCTCAACCGTTTTCCATTTACAGTTTCTTCTCTTCCATCTTCTTCAAATGATAGAATCTTGTAGTATCCTGATGTATATACAGACACCACTTCGAATGGTCCTTCCCATCTTAGAGCAAACTTAGGCTTGATAGTGTTACTTCTTTCTTGCCATGTTGCTCAAAGGACTAATTCTCCAACTTGAAAACTCAGGGGTTTAGCCATTTTGTTGTAAGCCCGAGTTACAATTTGATGATAATACAGGTTGTTGTCCAAAGCTTTCTGCCTTCTTTCATCCAAATTGCCTAACTCTTGGGTTCGTACTGTGGCAAAATCCCTAAAACTCCAATCTAACTCACTCGCTTGTAGGATCCTAGATGAAGCTACTTGTAACTCAACTGGTAGGACAACTTCTGATCCATAAACAATGGAGAAAGGAGTAGCTTTAGTGGCTCTGTGTTTACTCACTCGATATGCCCAAAGGACTTGAAGTAGGAATTCATTCCATCTAGAGGGATGATCATAAACTACTTTACTTAAAATCTTGATCAGGGTTTTTTTTGACGCTTCAGCTTGAGTATTCCCTTGTGGATCATAAGGAGTTCCCTTAACATGCTCAATCCTATAAAAGGTTAGCTCTCTAACTGCTTTGTTGAGGAAGGAAGTCCCATTGTCTGAAATAATCCTTTTAGGGACATTAAACCCAGTGAGGATGTTGTCTCTGATAAATTGAGCCATTGATGCTCCATCAGCTGTATAGAGCGGAATGGCTACAATCCATTTTGTGAAGTACTCTGTTGCCACCGAGATTCAAGTACGTCTTTTATGGCTTCTTGGATTAATAGGACCAATTAGGTCTAATCCCCAGGTGTGAAAAGGCCGTGGAGAAATTACTGATTGCATCCCATGAGAGGCCTTTCGAGGGACATTATCTTGGACTTAACATCTCACACACTTCTTCACAAAGCTTGCTAAGTCTGCCTCCATTGTAGGCCAATAATAGCCAAAGTCTTGTAGTTGTTTGTACAACTTTCTTCTACCTTGATGAGCGCCATTTATTCCACCATGAACTTCTCGAAGAACAATGGTGATCTCTTGATTGCTCAGACACCTTAAGGATGAATTGTTGAAGTTCCTTTTATACAACTCTCATTGTTCAAAATAGAATCTCACAGCTTTTCGCTTGAGCAATATTGCTTCATAGCAATCTTGAGGTAGAATTCCATCTCGAAGGTACTTGATGTAGGGTTCCCTCAAATCAATTTGTTCATGGATAGGGAAGGCTTTTGCTACATCAGGTGGTTCTTGACACTGCGCACAAGATAGCTGTAGCTTGGCATCGTCGAATGTCATTGAAGGCCAATATACCCGTGACCTTTGAAGTCTTCTGAATAGGGGAATAGAATCTGTAAGTCCACAAGTTTCTTAATGCATGTCCTGCAACTTTTCCACAGCTTCCTCCGATCCAAGACATCTGAATAGAGCTCCGTTAACCCCTTATAAAAAGAGCATTTTGCCAAGATTGGCAAAATCCATTAATATTTTAAGGGGAGTAATTTGAGTATGACAGGAGATGTTATCAAGATCTTGACATATCTGATATCTTCAGTCTGTCTCTGCAATGTGTTCTTCATCCTCTTGAGGAGGCTGAATGGAAGGAGTAGACATTCAAACGACTTCCAGGGTTGCTGTGTCAAGCTCCATGTGAAGTCTACTTCCTAGATTAGCCAATGCATCAGCATGCTTGTTCTTACTTCTCATTGTGTGTATCAAAGAGTAGTTTGCAAACTTTCGAAGGCGAGCTTGTATCGCCGTTCTGTAGGGAACCATATCTAACTCTTTGACCATAAATTCCTCATGCACTTGAGAAATAATTAGGCTAGAGTCACCAAATATTTGAATCTTCTGAATCTTCATTTGGTGAGCAAGTGTAAGGCCTATGAGCAATGCCTCATATTCTGCCTTGTTGTTTGTGCAAGGA
>JAUPMG010182606.1:0-10356 GCA_031762675.1 Pachysandra terminalis
ACAAGCAGGCCTAGTGCGCGGGCAGCCCTGCCAGCAGCCATAGGGCGCAGGCCCAGCGCAGCGCAGGACTCTGGGAGCCCAACGGGGCAGGCCGCGGCCCACCGAAGCTAGCACACAAGCCTAGCAGCCGAGGGGTGTGGACAGGCACACCAGCCCAGGCGTGCATGCAAGCGCAACAGCCTAGTGGCACGCACACGCGAGCTTCTGCAGAAAATCAGCAACTCGTTTGCATATTTGACGAGCTTTCTCGACATACCTCAGTCCAACGAAGACGTATCGCAACAGCTCTGATACTAATGAATGTTATAAACGATCCGGATCACGTATCTCGATGCACACGAACCCGAATTTGCAGCGGAAGATCTCTATCGAACCGGATAACGTCCCACGTCGGAATATGTGACTACTATAACCACATACATTCAACCCACACTCAATCGACCTAGGGCTTTGTATGTAACCCAAATAGCAAATCCAAATCTCTGTAGGAAGAAGAGATGAAGAGAGGAGAGAGTTCTCTAGGGCTCTACTCCCAAAAACGTGAATAGTAACTTTGGATAGGGAGGAGGAGTCTTCTACTTATAGAAGACTCAACTCAACTCCTCCTAGGACTCTATCTTCTAATCTCATTAGGAGAGAGTTATCCACATCCACACTTCTAATCAGATATGGACATCCCAATAAGTGGAGACCCCGGGTCGGCCCAAGCGGGTCAGGCCAACTGGGTCGACCCATCTCTTAAATTCAACAGTTCCTAATTCATGACATTAAGAATTATCAGTTTCTGTTATTTTGGACTTCCGTCAACTCTGAAGATATATTTCCAGATGCCATTTGACGTCTCATTAGAGCTCCCCATCAAACTTCCAAAAGCAACACTGAAATGAGAAGGTTATAGATCTTCAAATCCTCTTGCCCACACAGTCTTTGTTCTTTGGTTCATATTCTTCACTTCTTCCTGTTTCGTAGTAATGCATCAGCACGATCATAAAAAATGATCTAAAACTCTAGTAAAGGAAGCATAGTATAGAAAAATAAAAAAGAAAAAGAGAAAGTTCATAAAGTGATATCTTGAAGGTAGTACAAGTTCTCCTTACCATACTGAGAAGTCATCTTCAATGCATCGATCAAAATCTACCAATCTTGGCATCCATGTTAAGCCACCAGTGAGAACAAACAAGAAAATTGTAGCAATATAAGGGATCAAATGCAAAAATTCTATCATCATTGTTATTCGCACAGGGATACATACCAGATTAGCACATGGTCCAAGGTATTTTTTATGTGTTCTGATTCTATCAAAAATTTTACATCTACATTACCCGGACATGCATAGGACATGATTCTATCAAAAACAACCAGACCAGGGCCCAGACACATAAAATTGACAGAAATATCTATCATGCAAATTAGCATAAACTGAGAAACCACATTCCAATTGTCTCAAAAGAAATCAAAAGCAAAACCATTACATTGAAACCCACAAAATCTGAGAAAAGAACATATCCCCTTCCATAATGATCTCTTCAACCATCTTCATGATCCTGTTTTCCCATAACACATAAACCAAACGTTAAATACCTTCAAAAAAAGAAAGAAAAAAAAACAAAGACATTTATGGATAATGATATATTGTCATCATTGTTCAAATCTTATCCAAAATACTTGGCGATAGCTACTCACATCCCATCCCCCATTAAAATTCTATCTAGAAAATCTATAACACTGATAAAAATAATTCTCATATCAATTCTATTGAAATGTTCACATTGCCTATTACCCCATGCCAAACACACATCCAAGTACATCGGTAGTTGTACTTGTATTGGTTAGCTCCGATCCCAATACGGATGTGCAGATCTGGATCATTCTGAGAAATTGTGTGCACTAAGAGCTTTTTCACATACCGATCGATACATATCATAACATATCTCAAAGTGATTCAATCCAATACCAATACGTTAATCTGCACATCTAAGGAGAAATCCAAGAAAATCATCGCAGAAAGGGTAACCAAAGCACTAAAGATAGTTTCTCAAGTACAAAAAGTATTATCATTTTAGTGCAACAGAATATAGAATGTGAGTTAAGACACTGAAGAGCGTTGGTTGCAGTCTTGCAGTTTTTAGACTATTCTTTAACTATTGTGTTACATAGGAAACAAGAAAAATTTCTACTAGAATTTATCAAATAATCTTTGTGAACAGAAAAATAACATATCTAAAATCTGATACATAAAATTACATGCAGATCTCTTGTTGAGTTCAATAGTGCTCAAAGTGCTACAAGTTTGATGATCATCACAATAAACAAAACCTCATTGGACATGGATCTATGCCTTAATTTGAAGGCTATTGGGAAAAACATAAGGATGAAACTAAAGTCACCTTCTTAATTTTGTCCATTTATAATTAAATGATAAGAAACTTGAATCTTATTTACCATCAACATTCATCAATGAGTTATTTGGTCAATCTGTTAAAAAGGATTTAAATGCAACAAACATGTATTTTTTCCATTACTTTGTACTTACAGCTAAGAACTTATATTTTTGAATATAAAACTTGACACTGTAAGAGAATCCACAAAATTCAAGTCCAATCGTTATCTTAGTGGGATATTACTCCATGAGAGAAACTATTATAGCAGCAACAACATCCTTTTTCCCTTGTTTATGTAATTATGGAAGCCATTTTTTTTTTTTGGGTTTCCTCATCAATCTTCAAATTATCTTTTGCAATTACTTTACAAGTCAATGTTTCTGATCTTAAGCTTATGCAGAGAAAGAGAGAGAGAGAGAGAGAGAGAGAGAGAGAGAGAGAGAGAGATTATTGCCATGATGTATGTTTAGCACTTGTTCGTTTGTAAAATGGCGATGCCGTAAAAGATGGAATGAATGAGAATTCATGGTATTTATCCTCTCATTTGAGTTAACAGATGATATTCTTCGAAATATTAAAACAAATAGATAAAGAAATCAAAGATATTCAAATTGTCAAAGAGCACACACAAAGGAGAAAGTGTAAGACTGATAGATATAGATGGATGATGATAGAATTTATTTGCAACAATTAAAAAAGAGAAAAGGGGTGCGAAACAACAGACCTGAAGAAAGATGAAGATACTGGTTGGGAGTTAAAAGTGACCGAGCTTGATGGAATCGATTGGATTCCCTTTCTATCTATAAATTCGCTTCTTTGGGATATGAGCTATCTTAGCCCAATCCTCGCCCTTGTCTGGTTGGCATCGTCTAGATAAGTTGGGACATTCAAGAATCTTCAGATGCTGAAGTCCAGTGAGACGTTGTATTCCTTCTGGCAGAGAAGCCAGCAATGGGCAATACTCAATTTCAAGTGTTTGAAGCAATGTGAGGTTTTTCAGCCATTCAGGTATAGTCATCAATCGTTCACAACCTAATATAAATATTGCAGGGAGGTAGCATATTGAAGCCCCTTAGGCAAAGACACCAAGTTTGGCAGGTTCCCAACGCACAACATTTGTAGGGACTTGAAGCTCGACAAACCCTCATCTTCCTCATCCTCTTCCAACCAAGTAGCCTTTGGACAATCATAAATCTGAAGTTCCGTTAAATATTGCGTGATTGGTAAAGAAGTCAGACTTGGACAATTTTCAATACGTAAATATCGAAGGGCAGTGAGCTGTTTCAGTCCCTCTTCAGACAAAGACATCAGATTAGGGCATTTACGAATATCCAGATGCTCTAGAGAAATGAGATTTTGCAATCCCTCTACTGACAAAGATACCAATTCCTCACAATTCAAAATTTGTAAATATTTTAGAGTGGTAAGGCTGGACATCACTAATAACAGCTCGCCGCTGCAGTAATTCAGCTTCCATGTTTTCAGCAATGGATGGTATGGCATTGAAATGAACCGCCGGCAAAAGTCTATTTCCAGAATGGTAAGACGTGGGAAGGATAACAATTGATTTACTTGAGCTGTTCTCATCATTGTGGTTCTGATTCCATCATCATCATGATCTGTTGCCATCGGCCACTCCCATTTTGCTAGCTTAGGTAAATCATAGAGGACGAGTTCTTGTAGTGATGGAAATCCTCTTGTCACACTCTCCCCGAAGACCTCCTTGCTGATGCACTCAAGTGCCGTCAAGCTTATTAATTGGAGAGTCTTAAGGACAGGGAGTTCCCCAAATGCCGGAAGATGTTGGCACCTTCTACAATCCTTCAATTTAATCCTCACTAGATTTAAGAGTGATGACATTCTCCAACTTATTGGGATACTAGCACCCAGAAACCCATTTATAGACAAGTCCTTCAGATTATGAGGAGGGTGGAGACCCTCCAATACAAGTATCTCATCATGTTGTTGTTGTACATTAGGAGGAGAATCCTCTGTCGAGGTATCTACCAACGTCCACTTTAAATTCAAGATCTCAAGATTTTGCTTTGCTTTTAAGTTTGCTTCCCTGGCATCCATGGCTTTTCCAATGTTTTCAAGATTTGTAATGTCCAATTTACCCTTAAGGTTGTCTAAAGCATGCAACTCACTTATTCTGCTTCCATTGTTGTTGCCCACAACAAATAATGGCAATGTCTGGAGAGAGCTCAGCTGCCCCAACCCAGATGGCATGTAATTCAAAGAGTATGTTCCTTGATTATCAATATGTATAAGCTTAACCATCTTCCCCAAATCCTTGGGCAAATCTTTAAGTTGTTCACAGAGGAAAATTCTCACAGAGGAAAATTCTCAAGGTCTGCAAATTCTGCAATTTGCTAAAGGAATCAGGAAAAGCTTCAATTCTAGAATAGGAAAAATCCAAATACCTCAGATGCTTCAATTTTCCTATAGAATTGGGCAGCTTCTTAAGCTTTGAACAACTTAAATCTAATACATGCAGGTGCATAAAGCTTGAACATATATCATCGATACATGGTACAAGATATATGGTTGGTTTGAGAAACGTCCTTGATTTATGTGCCATTGTAAACAACCATGGATCGGGTTCACCAAAGAATGATATATGTCGAAGAACAATTTCTCGAGGGGCAGTTGTATCCTTGCCTACAATCAAGAACTCCATCCCAGCAACAGATAGTGCAAGATCGTGCATTTTACAGCTTTTTATATTCCCATATTCATCTTCCTCTGCATCTTGGAAGAAATACCGTGATAATAAAACATTGAAGTGTTCATTACCAATATCCTCCATATGTCGAATGGATGATTGGATTAGCCCTTCTGCGACCCACAATTGGATCAACATCTCTCTCTCAATTACATAATCCTTTGGGAACAATGAACAGAAGGCAAAACAAGCTTTCGAATCGGAAGGCAAGTGATCGTAGCTAAACTTCAATATACGTTTAATTTTGTTCTCGTTGTTGTTATTGCTTTCAGCAGTAACTTCCAAAATTTCACTATCTCGGACAAACCTCCAATAACTCTCGTTAGTGTTGGAATGCAATAGGCTTCCAAGAACAGTTAGCACTAGAGGTACACCTCCACACTTGTTCACAATTTCCTTTCCAATCGGTATGAGATAATTATACTTGTCTTCTTCTCCTTCTTTAAAGGCACGTTTCTGAAACACAGACCAGCAGTCATTGTCATCTAATAACCTTTTCAAAAAGTATGCTGAAGTTTTGCACATGACTGATGCAGTCTTGTAGCTACGTGTTGTAACTAGAATCTTACTTCCTTTTTCACCAGTACCCCTCAACAGATCTCTCAACTGAACCCACCTGTCATGATCTTCATTCCATACGTCGTCCAAGACCAGCATATATCGTTTTCCATTTAAATTTTCTCGAAGACGGTGTTGTAGCGGTTCCATTTCTAAGTCGGCACATTTGTCACCAGTTATGCATTCTAAAATTCTTATAGCAATTGATTTAATGTCAAAATCATCAGAAACACACACCCAAATTCGTGGAACGAAATACTTTACTATCCCAACATCATTGTAAACTAATTTAGCAAGTGTGGTCTTTCCAATTCCGCCCATCCCAACTATGGGGATGACCGGGACATTATTGTTAGTATTAATGTCCTTGCCCAACTCCATTAACAGTTCCACAATTGCTTCTTTATCCTCATCTCGTCCAATAACATCACTTGGATTAGATAAGTAAGAGTGGGTCTCCCGTTCAACATTACAATTAATTGACATAAGTAAATTGGGCTGTAATGGAGGATGGAAATTGTTCTTATCTGATGTAATATTCTCTAATCTCTCCCTAATCTTCTTAACCTCATGACCCATCGCAAAACTATGTAGGAGAGTTGAAAAGAAGTCGCATACCGCTTTAGTGATGCAACGGGCAGTCTCCTCATCCTCCTTCATTTTTCTCAACAAAATGTCCGTGGTGAAATCATCGAGCACATCATCGGCATCATAAGCTATGTCTTTAAACTTTTCCAACCAATCTCTAATGGGCTCTGTAATAATGTAACGTCAGTTGGCTGCTGCATTTAGTGTGACATTGATGGTGGTTAACGAACTGTCAAGCTTGTTCAGCTCTTCTTTGACAAACCATGTTAAAGTGATCTCTTGAGTAGCGAGATCAGCCAACTTCGTCGAAACACTCTTTACAACTCCATAGAGAACTGCTTCTGCCAGCTGTTACAATGAACTGGAAGAATACCAAGAGAGCTGTTACTTGTGTATCTAATACGGGAGAAGACTTCACAATTGAAAGCTAATTTATATAGAGCTGACGACAGCCAGATGGCTGTTAGCTAATGCCTTCATATGCACGTATATTTACTTTACTATAGAACTAATATAGATATGGATAAAATGAATATAATATAAGTGTGTAATTTCTGATAAGGATAAAATGAATATAATGCAAATGTGTAGTTTCTATCACTAAGTATTAGCTTAGGTGAGGTCAGCATCATAGCAACTCAAAACACTCTTAAAATTTAACCTTAGAAGCAGCACAATAGAATTCCTTGTTGTAAATATGCACCATCTTTGACATGTTATAGTGTGCAATCTAGGATGAGCTCCCTTCCTATTGATGTTAGCTTGTAAGCAGAAAACTTCATGCTATTTAGAATTATAAGGCATTTCTCTTTTAAAGAATAAGTGAACTATTTGGATCATTACTTCAGTATAGATCAGTTGGCTTTCAATCAAGCTTCTTCGCCTCTAGAAATTATTCAGATTCCTAAGAACAGTTGCCTTTAAAAATAGCAAATTATGTGACTAAACTACGAATGATCTGAACACAGAAAGGTGGAATCCTATATATCTGAATAACTGGTCAAAGAGTGATTGTAGAATGTTTTTGCTATAGGTTGGGTGAGCCATGGAATGATTTAGCACTAAGACAGAATTTGTTATTTTGAAAAGAATGAAACTCAATGCTTTCTTCTCTTTATTTATTTATTTTTTTAATATTTATTGGGAATATTTTAAAAGATAGTTTACAACTTGGATTGTTTCTTAAACCTAATTTATATAGAAGAAATGAATAAGTTTGTGGAAAATAAAAAATGATTTGCTAAGTCCATGCTTTTTAGTTTTTGTTTATATACATTAGAACATGGTCTACACCTTAGATTATTGCTCAAACCTTGTTAATATAATAAGATCCAACTACCGTCCCGTACCATATGTAAGTCAAGATTACTCTCTCTCTCTCTCTCCCAGATTTTATTATGAAAGAAAAGGACATTGAAATATGAAATGTATTCTCAGATCCCTCTGGAGTTATCAGATAGATTTTCTCTCAGACATTCAAAACCTCTAAACAATAATACAATGGGTATACACTCAATGGCTTGTCTGCAACTTCAACTGTCCAGCCCACTCTATAAAACAGAGGCTTTGTTTAAGAAATTTTATATAAACTCAAAACAATTGTGAAAGTCTACTTTAATTTTATAATGGATAATTGCATCAGTGATGCTATTATGTTTGAATCTATAGAATTCCTTTCAATCTAGGAAAATTGGAATCATTACTTCAGGATATTTCATTTTGAATTCTCATTTTCTATTGATGCATCAGAAAGCATAGACCTGTTGGCTTCAATCAATGCATCATTACCTTTAGATATTATTCACATTCCTAAGAGCAGTTACCTTTAAGAGAATGATTGTAAAAATATCACATTCCTAAGAGCAGTTACCTATAAGAGAATGATTGTAAACTGCATCTGCTATAGTTTGGCTGAGACATGGAATGGTTAAATTAAGACAATGATGCCAGTCACTATAACAGAAGAGTTAAAAAGAAGAGAAAAAAAAGTTCATAAAGTTATATCTTGAAGTTACTACAAATTCTCCATACCATACTATGAAGCATCTTCAATGCATAGATCAAGATCTACCAAACCCAACATCCAGGATATGCGCCACCTGCAAGAACAAACAAGAAAATTTAAGCAATATAAAGAAAAAAAAGAAAAAATTCTATCATAATTGTTATTCTTATAAATCTTACCAAGTAAAAGAAGAAGAAACAGAGAAGTAGAAGTTGAAGCACATAATCTTTGAAGTGCAAGAGAACATTATGGGTGAAGAAATTAAGTTGTTTGGTGCATGGGGGAGCCCTTTCAGTTGCAGAGTAGAGTTGGCTCTTAAACTGAAGGGGGGTTCAAAATGAATACATCAAAGAAGATCTATCTAGCAAGTCCTTTGTTACTGAAATACAATCCTGTTTATAAGAATGTTCCTGTGCCCTTACACAATGGAAAGACGATTGTTGAGTCACTCGTTATACTCGAATACATCGATGAGACTTGGAAAAGTAATAATATATTGCCTGAAGATCGTTACAAGAGAGCCATGGCTCGTTTCTGGTCCAAGTTCATAGACGAAAAGGTAAACGAATTTCATTTGTTTGTTAATGTCTTCACCTATACTGACTTCTTTTAGTGTTATTTTTAGCTCTTATAGCTTCCTCATGGCCTTCCAAGCATCATTTGCACCGATTTTTTTTTTTCGGTGTTTTGATTGCAGTTCAATAGGACAACCAATTAAAAGAAGGACTGAATTGAAATCTGCACTTGTTTCCTTACAAAATTGAGTTGATTTTTGTGTGTAGTGTTTGCCGGCACAGTGGAAGGCTTGTTGGTGTGATGAGAAAGAGAGAGAGAAGGCATTGGAAGAAGCAAGTAAGCACCTGAAAACACTAGAAAATGAGCTCAAGGACAAGAAGTTTCTTTGGATGAGAGACTATTGGATTGGTGGACATTGCTGCCAACTTCATATAATTTTGGGTTGGAGTGCTTCAAGAGGTAGTAGGAGTCACAATGGTTGATGCAGACAAATTTCCCATCCTAAACAGATGGATCGAAGACTTCATTGGCTGTGATGTTGTTAAGGAAATTCTACCTCCCAGAGAAAAACTAGCTGCCTTCTTCCGAGCTTGCTGTGACGCCATATTTGCATCAAAATCCATGGTTTACAATAAATAAGCCAATGCAAATTAATGGAAAAATTTGTGGAGAATATGAACTCAGGTCCACACTACATACATACACAAAGGGATAGGGTATTTCTTTTCCATTTTTCCTTTTCCTTTCCTATCTCTCATATAATAGAGTTGGGTGGCTGGAGGCTGAAGCCTCAGAGAAGTAAAGTAGAATATTGTAAGTTATATTCCGTTATTGTTGTTTACATGGGATCAAATAAAATTACAGGAAAAAATGAGTATTAAATTACAATATCATTGCAACTTGTAATCGGTTTTATTATACAAGATAGTAAATGAGGTATTTGAAAATAAATAATAAATATTTACTAAAATTAAACTGGTCAAAATGGGTCACACGGGTTAAGGTGGGTTGGATGCGGGTTTCATTATTTCAACCCGTTTATTAAACAGGCGGATTTGGATTGAGTGCAAGGCCGTTAACATCCCTTGTCAACCCGCTCTAACCCACCCAATTGCCACCTCTAGTCACAAGTAAGACTCTTCTATTGTTTTTTGTTCATCCTAAAAAACTACAAATGATGCCACAAGTAATAGAAGTGATGGATCACTCCATGCACCTGCCATAAGTCAGATTATAGGGTTTTTTGAATCTTTGTTTGGGGTCTAAGGTCCCAGAGCCTAGAAGGTCCCCTTAAAGAGTATTTTCAAATGGTAGTTTCAGATAACCAACTGTAATATAAAGCATAGTAGTTTCTTGTCTTAAACAGTGTTAAGGTAAATTGGCATTCATGGCAACGATAATCATGTTCAAAGGAATTCAAGAATCAAACCAAGATCCAAGAGCTCTCTAAGCCACAGATTTTGGTTCTAATAGGAAACTGGATTTTTCTTAAAACAGTATCTACAGCTGGCACTGTGTTCAAAATAGAAAGAATACTTTTGTAATTAAGTTGATTTTATACTCAACCTAATTAGAGTAGCTTC
>JAUPMG010182617.1:0-10356 GCA_031762675.1 Pachysandra terminalis
AAGATTTTTTCAAAAATGACCAACTAAAATTTTCATGTACTAACTATTTGAAGATGCTAGCATTTTCATCTAAGGATACTAGTATTTTGATCATAGGATACTAGCATTTTCACCACAGATTACATGATGCTTTAAAATTGGTATACTAGCTTTTTCATTGAAGGATACTAGCATTTTGATCATAGGATACTATCATTTTCATCACATGTTACAAGATTTTTTCAAAAATGACCAATTAAAATTTTCAGGTACAAACTATTTGAGGATACTAGCATTTTCATCTAAGAATACTAGCATTTTGATCATAGGATACTAGCATTTTCACCACAGATTACAAGATTCTTTAAAATTGGTATACTAGCTTTTTAATCGAAGGATACTAGCATTTTCATTTAAGGATATTAGCATTATGATCATAGGATACTAGCATTTTCAGCACAGATTACAAAATTTTTTTCAAAAATGACCAACTAAAATTTTCATGTATTAACTATTTGAGGATACTAGCATTGTGATAATAGGATACTAGCATTTTCACCACAAATTACAAGATGCTTTAAAATTGGTATACTAGCTTTTTCATCGAAGGATACTAGCATTTTCATCCAAGGATACTAGTATTTTGATCATAGGAAACTAGCATTTTCATCACAAATTACAAGATGTTTTCAAATATGAGCAATTAAAATTTTCATGTACAAACTATTTGAGGATACTAGCATTTTGATCATAGGATACTATCATTTTCACTACAGATTACTAGATGCTTTAAAATTGGTATACTAGCTTTTTCATTGAAGAATACTAGCATTTTCATTTAAGGTTACTAGCATTTTGATCATAGGATACTAGCCTTTTCATCACAGATTACAAGATTTTTTCAAAAATGACCAACTAAAATTTTCATGTACTAACTATTTGAGGATACTAGCATTTTCATCTAAGGATACTAGCATTGTGATCATAGGATACTAGCATTTTCAACACAGATTACAAGATGCTTTAAAATTGGTATACTAGCTTTTTCATCGAAGGATAGTAGCATTTTCATCCAAGGATACTAGCATTTTGATCATAGGATACTAGCATTTTCATCAAAAATTACAAGATGTTTTCAAAAATGAGCAATTAAAATTTTCATGTACAAACTATTTGAGGATACTAGCATTTTGATCATAGGATGCTATCATTTTCACCACAGATTACGAGATGCTTTAAAATTGGTATAGTAGCTTATTCATCGAAGGATACTAGCATTTCATCCAACGATACTGGCATTTTGATCATAGGATATTAGCATTTTCATCACATATTACAAGATTTTTTCAAAAATGAGCAATTAAATTTTTCATATACAAACTATTTGTGGATACTAGCATTTTTATCTAAGGATACTAGCATTGTGATCATATGATACTAGCATTTTCATCACAGATTACAAGATGCATTAAAATTTGTATACTAGCTTTTTCATCGAAGGATACTAGAATTTTGATCATAGGATACTAGCATTTTCATCACAGATTGCAAGATGTTTTAAAAAATAAGCAATTAAAATTATCATGTATAAACTATTTGATGTACAGTAAAAACAGTAAAAGCGAAAAGAGAATGAAAATATAAGGATCTTGGTGGATTAGAACCCCATCTTCTTGAGAATTACATGAGCTATCCTCGAATTCCCAAGTGCTCCACCGAATTGAGCTAAAAACCTATTTCAACAATGCACATCAAAGTTTCAAGTTAGTTTTTTTTCTCTAAAGAGCTCATCTTTTTTTTACTGCAATTTATCATTTAATAATGAATTGCAGTTAACTTCCGACTGTTTAAGATTTTATACTTTTGTTGAAAACAAATAATAATAATAGTAATAACAATAAAAGATGGGATGCCAATTGAAGTTAAAAATATGAACAAATCAGTGGGAGTTTTGCAGGAATAAAGGTTGTAGCATCCATTAGGGTTGTAAACCAACCGAGCCGAGCCGAGCTTTGCCTAGCTCAGCTCAAGCTCATAAATTTGTAGCAAAGCTCAGGCTCGTTAAAAAATTTTAGGCTCCGAGCCGAGCCGAGCTTTGCCCAGCTTGGCTCAGGCTCGTAAAAGCTCGGCTCGCAAAATGTTCGGCTTATAAAAAATCGACATCGTAAAAAAGCTTAGATTAATACAACTGTATTAACATTATAGTTGATAACTGTTATTATATGTAATATAATATGTTAACATGTATGTTTAATATTAATATATAATATAAGATATAAGAATATAAACGTATAATCACATATACAAATCGAGCCGAGCCTACCCAAGCTCAGCTCAAGCTCGTTAAATTAATGAGCTTTTTTCGGGCTTAGGCTCGGCTCGCGAGCCTAATTTTAGAGCTCAAGCTCGGCTCAAACGAGCCGAGCTCGACTCGTTGACAGTCCTAGCATCCATAAACCTTAGATAAACCTAAATCCTAAACCAAACTTAAGTCCTAAACTCTAAACCAGATTAAACCCAAAATACAGAATCAATAGGTTAGTGATCTTGTGATGGTTGATTCATGGCAACATAGTAAGGAGTTACATTAATGGCATATGATTATATTTTAGATCAAATTTTATATTTGCCATATCACAATCAAGTTCAGAATTAGCATATGGGATGCCAATTGAAGTTAAGAATATGAACAAATCAATGGGAGTTTTGCACGAATAAAGGCTGCAGCATCCATAAACCTTAGATAATATATTTTAGATCAACTTTTGTATTTGGCATATCACAATCAAGTTCAGAATTAGAGTTTACATTTTCTATAAGATCCTTCAAAGTTGCATAAATAACACTAAAATGTGGATGGGTAATGTTTTTAACAGAGAAAACACATGAAGCGTGTAATTCACTTCAATCCACCTATAACCAGGGACGATTCTTGAACACTTCCACGCTCTTCAATTTCTGCCCTCATCATCGCCTCCCACATTCGCAATCCTACATATACATTAGACATAATCACATATGCAGCCATTTGTTTAGGATCAAGACTAACCATCTTTTCAGCTACTCTCTCACCCAATTCGAAGTCCATCCATAACCAACAAGCACTTAACAAAGCACCCCAGACAGCCCCATCAAGTTTAATAAGCATCCTGTTGATGAAAAACGACTACATGCCCATACTAATTGAAACAAACTTTGATCTCAAAACCTAGCAATCCAAGGAATCAGAAAAATTCAAGAACAAGGAAGACAAGCAACAACCGAAACTGATATTCGAACATACCTTTGATTCCGAAAATCATGCAAAATGGTTCAAGCAGCACGATTGTTGAGGCCGAATAGAAGTGAAGAAAAGCCTTTGGGGGTTTGGTTGACGGAGATGCACCAGAAGAGCATGATTGTTGACGGAGAAAAAGTGGGTTTGATTTCTCCCAAATGAAGACGCCCTAGCCCTAGGTGGTTTGGTTTCCCTCTTCAAGCTTTTCACGAATTTGAGTTTTTTTGCATTCTTGTTTGTTTTAGAAGAAGGGTATAAGAGTAAAACAATTTTTAATGCTTTTAATAAAAAAAATATAGAAAACATAAGAGAAGGGTATTTTGGGGTGAAGACACTTTGCTACAGTGCGAAGTGCCTTCACCGCAATTAGTTTTGAGTAAAGAGAGGTTTCTCCAATGAAGACTTTTTAAAAGATGATTTTTATAATTATTCTTAAAAAGCTAACCTTTTCCCTAATTTTCCCTATTGATTTTGTCTTAAATCAATATATCAAATTTATTTAGTTATTTTGAATGTATGGAAGTTTATTAATCCGTGACAGTTGCTTATTTTCATATTCTACATCTCTCTTTTGAATGATTTTGGAAGTTTTATATAAGATTCCTATATTAATAAACCAGCAAAACTCTACCGTGCGATGCATGGTAAAGGAGTAAACAGCATGACAAGCTTATATTGATTGTTCTAAAAAAGAACTACTGTGGTTTATTTAATAGAAAAAACAAATATTTTTGAAGGGACACCATAGTATCAATGGGGCTTCTAAGAATGAAGGAAAAAAATGCTTTTAACTTCTAAAATTCACTACCAAAATGCTTTTACTTAAAGAGAGGGCAAATTGGTAGAATCCTTTGTTGATATAGTCTCATGAATAGAAACCGTTAATACTTCATTATCTAATCAACAATAATGTCTAATATGGAAATATGCATGGATATAAGACCACATAAAAATAACGGAATCCCATGAACGAAACAAAATATAAGAAGACCTCTATTTTGTTTGAAACCATGCTGGAACTAAGAAAAAATGGAAGAAATAAATGACACAAGAAATATTGGAAAGAAAAAAGAAATATATAGGCTTAAATATAACGAAACACAAAGGAATAAAGGAGAGTAATTAGAGACATTAATAAAAAGAGAGTTGCTTATGCAAAAAAATAAGAGTAAATAAATAGACTAGTGTTTTAATGACCAAGTAAATGGGCCGAAGGAAAAAACTCATAGAGTAGCTCAATGGAATATGATGGGGAACACAAGGATTATATATATTAAGTCATTTTTCAAAGAAATCTATGTAACATGATGTTTTTACTCAAAGTGTATAAAATATCTTTCAAAGAAATCTATGTATCATGAGATGGTATATATAACTTGTTAACTATGTCCACAAGTCCCTGATTTGACCCAAAAAGACATCAGGGGCAAAACGGTCATTTTTTTCTTCGATCTCAAAACCAGATCATGGTATACTCGTTGGAATGCATTTTCAGCCTAGAGTTCACTTCTAACATCTGAAATAGATTTTGGGAGATGATGAAGCGCATGGGATCTATTGAGGGTATTTTAGTAATTTCATTGATTTTGAAATAGATTTTGAGAGATGATGAAGCGCATGCGATCTACTGAGAGTATTTTAGTAATTTGATTGATTTTTGGGATTTCAAGAAGAATTTTAGCTCAAATAGATTTGGGATTGAATATGAAAATGTACCAAACTCAAGCCTACAGAAACTACAAATATAAAAAAATATATATATTTTTATAAAAATTGGGGTGTACATAACTATCATGCATTACAAACTCCATAGATACCAAAAGCATTTTGACGTTGATATAAATTCTCCGACCCGATAATACTGCATTTGGCTTGATAAATTTGTTACCACAGTACATCTCCTATGATACCTAATTTTTACGAACATTTAAGTAACCTAAGAATGGAAAATAGGCGAGCCTGAAAAATGTCAACATAATATTGATTGTCATATAGTGTGTATTGTTTTGCACTCTCATTAGATTATGATCTCCGATGAGAGATGAGAAATTCCAGGATTTTAGATCTGAAAAAAATGGAAACCAGGCACTTGTTCGGTTGACAGAGATTTGAATTAAATACTCAATGCTGAAGTGAGAGGCACTTCTTGAGGATAAGCATGTTGTCCTGGTAGTTGGTTTATATTGTATGAGTAAAGAAAGCTGAAGTGAGAGGAAATACAGAAATTACCAAAATTAATTAATGGATTAGCAGAAACCAAACATTTTCAATAGATACTTTGTTCAGAAGATTTCAAGCAATGTTAACCTTGCACAGGAAGCTTGTAGACTTGGAGTGCAATATAGTTGAATTTTTCTTTAAATGTTTGTCTATTTTGGTGTCATATTCTGGGAGATAATCTTAAGGGAATCTGAGTCAATCTATACCAATCGGGTTTGACTGGTATTATTGTAGTTAATACAACTTTGGTAGTTGAGCAAAATATTTAAGATATAATAATCAAACCGTTTGGACTAACAGAATATTCGAAAGTCAAGAAGATAACATTAAGATTGGAGTATATCCTAGCCTTTGTAGCTCATTTTTTTCTAAATACAAATGGAAGGTGATATTACAAAGTAAATGAATCTATGATAAAGAGTTAGAGATTGATAACCATCAATCTTTTTTTTATTACACAAGTTGTTTAACATGAGATGAGTTAAAGTGAAGCATGCCAACTACATGAAGATTTACACAAATTTTCTTATGTCAATTTTAAGGCACTGCTTGAAGAGAAACTGAGTTGATTGATAATTCAAGGTATTTACAAAGAGACCCTATGGGAATATAAATAGAAAAGAGACGCAAAGAAAAATATAGAAATTAGCTAATCATAATATCTAATTACGAAATAAATTCAAATCATCATCTAAATCTGTTCAATCAAATCTTCATAATCTCAATTTTCTCCTTGAATCACTCTACTAAATCATTTTGATCAAATCTTCATTATCTCATCACTGCTTGAGTTGATAGGATACTTCACCCACTGTATTACCATACTCCCATATATTTGCTCTATTACTCTCCCTCAAACTTATGGGGATTTGAAAAATCCACGTTAGTTTGATATTGATAAATAGATCATGTGGTGATGTTTGTAAGATGTTATTTCCATCGATCATCTACCTTTGTTGATGTGTTATATGGAGAGAGAATTATACGAGCCTCAATGGGCTAGACCTCAATGGGTCAAAAAGCGGATGAATCTTTATCAATCAACGCCTCTGTGAGCCAAAGCAGCTTCTTTGACAATATGATGAACCTCTTTGGGCCAATAGCTCCGTGAACTTGCCTATAGTCATTGCCAATGGAAAAGGGTCTCTTTAGGCCTTAAGAAAAAGGATTGTTAGGATCTTGCGTTTGGTCTTAACAAATGGGATCACCGGTCCTGAAATGGGCCTCATGGGCAAAACAAGTGGGCTCTTTGTGGCCACACTATTTTCTTTTTCTTTTTCTTTTTGTCCTTTTTTTTATTAATCTTCCCTCTCCACACAACCAACAACTTAAAGGGTTTAAATCCTAACAAAAAAAAAAATTGGCATGACAATGATGAATAATAGTTTGGCAAGTGACACGTTGAGATGACAACTATTCAATGATCAAATGGCTTTCTTTACCTTTTCAAGCAACCATCTCTTGAGTGTTCTTCAATGAAAAGATGTCTCTGCTCCACGGGATTCTTAGCTGAATCAATAGTTGTCCTCATTCTATGTATGTTATTGATAGTAAAGTTCCTCCATCAACACCCAATCCAACGCTTCCTCATTCCATGTATGTCATTAACAGTAAATTTCCTCCATTAGCACCCAATCCAGCGCCTCCTCATTCAATGTGTGTCATTGACAGAAAAGTTCCTCCTTCCACACCCAATCCAGGGCCTCATCATTCAATATATGTCATTAACGGGAAAGTTCTTTATCTGCACCCAATCCAGGACCACCTCATGCATTCTAAAGTCGTATCTCTCTATATGTGATAATCATTAATGTGTTAACAGTTAGCATTTAAGTGGTTTTGGTCCTGTATGTCTTCTATTCCGTGGCTTTCCGGCCCAAATGACGTATGGAAATGGTGCCCCTCTGCAAATGGACTGTTCAATATAAAGAGTACCTTCAATACACTTCGACCGTCTCAGCCTAACGTGCCTTGGCATTCTCTACTTTGGTTTTGTGGCAATATCGCTCGACATAGCTTCATTACTTGGATGGCTAGCTTGTGCCACTTGCTAACCCAGGACAGGCTCTCTAGTATGGGCATTCCTACAACTACTCCCTGTATACTTTGCAACAATGAAATGGAGTCTCATCAGCACCTGTTTTTTTCTTGTGAGTTCTTGGACTTGATTTGGAATGCGATTCTGGGCGTCAGTGATGCATCTCACAACATACTCCCTTGGCTTGAAGAGCTTGTGTAGTGCTCTAATAAATTTACCGATAAGGACACTATCGCTTACATTGGAAAGCTGGCTTTCAATGCAACTATCTATTATATTTGGGGTGAGAGGAACTCTAGGATCTACAAAGGGTTGTCCTCTTCTGTCCAAAATGTTCTAAACCTCATCATTGAGTATGTGAAGGTTGTTGCTACATCTACTACAATCAAACATTCCATTGGTGCTGAAGACTTTTTGGCTAGGTGGGGTTTAGTTTTGTAATTGCTCCCTCATGGAGCTACCTATCTTTGTTTTTCTTATTGTTACCTAGCTACCGTGTAGCTAGGTATTTTGTTTGTTGATGGCTTGTGTGATCTCTCGCATCAGTTTTTCTTCTCTTCCTTTTGTAAATTCTATTCCCCTTTTTTTCAATGAAACATTTACCATTCCAAAAAAAAAAAAAAAATGTAATGCTTGGTTTTTGGGTCATTCACTGGAGGGTTAACTTCTTCAGTAAGTAACTTCTTTGAAGGATGGAATGGTGATTATAGATCTATTAGGGGTTAGTCACCTTGAGGTGGTCAATTCGTCAGGCTAAACACCAAGACGGGATCAATTCGTCTAAGGGTTAGTCACCCTCAAAAGACTAAGGATTTGTTCCCTTCGAAGGACAAGATATGGGTTTGTCACCCTCAAAGGACTTTATTAAAACCTTATTGACTTCGAAGGAATCCTTATTGGAGAGGCCTTCGAAGGCATGTTTATTTACTCATCTCCAGATATCACCTTCGGATGAGATCTTCAAGAAACAAATACAGACTATGTGGGACTCATTACTGCACTTTATTTAGAGAGCATTTCAAACGCAACACCTTTATATCTGATTTCACTAAGTTCAATTCAAAGTCATTTAAACTGGTTGCTTAACCTAGAACCTTGAAGGATCTTATGATAAGTCTGCCATATAAGGACTATTGGTCTTGAAAATGAGTTGCATCATGAAGATCTTAAATCTAAGACCTTTATATAGGTAATTTGATAATATATTGATTACCTTATGAGATGTATGTAGTTATTCTGATTTACTTCGAATGAATATAGATTGACATACCAAAAGGGCTTCCCTAAAAAATGAACGAAGGTCTGAAGAATATTTGTTGTAGAATTCGAATGACTCCTTTATTTAAAGATGATTACAATAAATCCCCGAGCAATCATATAATAAAACCTCAATGACTTGTATATATATATAAAAGTACATTAAGATTTCTAAGATGAAACATCTAAGGTCTCGTCTTAGGAGTTCAAAATAAGAGCCTTACACCCTAAAACATAATATATCGTAAATACATGTAAAAACTAAAATCGACTACTTAATGAATCCTATTTCCTTGGCTTACTCCCAGAGCATGATTTGTCCAATTACTAGTAAATAGTGTAACCATTACCTACCTATATTCCCCCTACCATGATTTGGTAGCTTTGCAACTATGGGTTGCTTTGTACAGTTTTTTGATGTTTTCCTTTTTAAGAATAAACTTATCTTCCAAAAACAAAGTGTTGATAAGTGAAATTAGGATGATGGTGGTGATGAGGTCGGGTTACATGGTGGTTTTTTTGGTGAATGATCAACTCCATTTGGTCACAATGGGCATTAGTTAACGCTTTAAAGAAGTATGGTTTAAATTTTTACCATTGCTCACAAAGCATGTGTGTTGTTTGTAAATTTCTTCTTTAGTTATTACTCATCACACATGTTTAGGTTAATCATATTTGACAGTGTTACTCCTTTTACACCCATTCCCTCCTTCCCTTGGGGTTTTGCACTATGCTGCGAGATGCCCATAATTTCCGTTTTGGAAACACTTTTACTCCTACAAGATCAACTAATTATCCTTTTCTCTGTATTGTATAAGACCATCCTTTAGATTTCTCCTTCCAATCCTTTGCCTCTCACTATTATGTTTTTATTTACTGTTTGATTTAAGTGCTGGCCCAACTCCAACCCGGTTGGGCTGACCTGGGTCCCCACTTAATGGGACGTCAATACTTGGTTAGAACTATGGATGTGGATAACTCTCTCCTAATAGAATTAGGAGAGAGTGGATAACTCTCTTGTAATAATCCAAACTAAAATAATAGGGTAAATATGTAATTAATAAAAATATAGGGGTAAATTTAAAATTTTAGTAATTTAGCTATCATATTTAACTTTGACTATTTGTGATTGGTGGGTTGCACGGTAGGAAACTAAGTGCTTCATAAACAATCATAACTCTTTAAGTTATAATGTGTGGCTGGGATTTCGTAAGAACACTTAATTTAATTTAATGGTTGAGATTCAATAGGATTTAATATTAACTCTAAGCTAGTTATGATTCAATAATTAAAACGATAATAATGATTAGTTTAACTAAAATTAGGAATCTAGATCTAAATGTTAGAATTAATCTAATCTAAAGGATGAGATTTAATAAAAGAATACCAGTCTAAATAGGATTAAGTTAGATAAACATAATGATTAGTACATCTAGAACTGGGACACTTTAATATAAAGGTTAGAATTAAACTAATCTAATTTAATGGCTAGGGTTAAGTAGAGAATGAAAACCAATCCTAAACCAATAAGGATTAAGATTAGATAAGATTAACTTATATTCCAACTATATTTAGGATACTTAAA
>JAUPMG010182638.1:0-24013 GCA_031762675.1 Pachysandra terminalis
GTGGTGTCTTTCCTACCAGCTCCTTTTTCAATATCCTTTGTGGGACATTGACTTACCACAACCTCCCTTTATCAGCCTTTGCGTCCCTCAAGTTTGTACCTTTGTTCAGATCTCTATTTTATAATTTATATTATACTAGATCAATACTTGTGACATCTTGCAAGGAAAGGGAAGGAAATGGGTCTTCTCTCTACATATTTGCACTATATGTAGAGTTCACAGAAAGTCGGTTGATCACCTGTTGCTCTTGCTCCTGTATTACATAGCCATAGAGATTTGGATGTTCTTCCAGCTCATTGTATATATATATTTTTTTGATAGGTAATATGTATTGTATTAGTATGATTTAAAAGTTTCTATCAGACAGAAGCCATATACTGGTATCAAACCCCCCATCTTACATCTGTACACGGAGAGTGTACACAAAACAGACTAACCTGAGAAACAAAAAGAGTCTGATAAGTCTCTAAAACCCAGAAAAAACATGATGATTAATCACAAGAAATCCCAATCTCCCTTAAACTGATTGAACTGGACTGAAGTCACGATGAGTGTTAACCCAAGAATAAAGTGTAGATATGATCTGATCCTTAACGTTTTCAACATTCTTCACCTTCTCCTAAAAAATCCGTCTGTTTCTTTCTTTCCAAAGGGACCAACATATCGCAGCCGGACACAAATTCCAAAGGATTGCTTTCATAGACCCACCTTTCATCCAACCCCAACAGCATAGAAGATCATAAACTTCTTTAGGCATAACCCAATCCACCTTAAACCTGCTCAAAAAGACCTTCACACCTCAAAAGCTAAGCTGCACTTTACCAGTACACGAGAAACACTTTCCGCTTCGGCAAAACTCAAACAATATCTGTTTGGGATCGACCATCTCCTAGACATTAAATTATCAAGGGTTAAGATTTTTCCTTTAGCCGCAGACTCGCAGTCTATAAAAAGAATGCCATCTTAGAAGGAGCCCGAGATTTCCACAGTACCTTTTCCACTTCGAAACTTGACCCAACAGCAGATAAGGATGCATACCTTGACTGCACCGAAAAAACCCCTCTTCGACTCCAGATCCATATTCTGGAATCTGGACCTTCTTTGAAAGCGTGCAAAGCGTGCCCTTGGAGTGTTTGCAATAATTGAGAAACTGAATCCATTTCCCTATCAAATAGGGGTCTTCTGAAATTCAAATTCCAAGATCTTTCATGATGATCACTAACAAGAACATCCGAAATTGAAATATCTTGATTATGCATCAACCTGAAGAGATCAGGGAAAAGGTTACAGAGCACAACATCACCATTTCCCACCCAAGGCTCTGTCCAGAATCTGATTCTGTTACCCTCCCCAACCTCAAACCTAGTGGCAGCCTCAAAGCTAGCATTCAACTTGGCTATGCCTTTCCACACAGTTGAGCCATTAGAACCTTGGATGGGTGAGGAAGACCAACCCCCAAAAAAACTCTCGTACTTAGCCTCGATCACCCTTCTCCAAAGACTACCACTCTCCTCTCCAAATCTCCACAACCACTTTCCTAGCAAGGCTTCATTAAATTTCTTCAATCCTCTTATTCCAAGACCACCATTCTCTCTCAATTTGCATACTTCACTCCATTTAACCAAGTGAAATTTCTGTTCTTCCCCCATACCACACCACAAAAAATCACGTTGGAGTTTCTCGATTCTGGAAGCCACCGAAGTCGGAATCACAAACACCGACATGAAATACGTTGGTAAGTTAGACAACGAACTCTTTATCAGAACCATTTTCGCTCCTTTAGAAAGATATCTAGACTTCCAAAGAGATAATTTCCTTTCACACCTCTCTACTATACTTCCCCAACAGCTGTGGATTTATAAGAGTCCCCCGAAGGAAGCCCCAGATAAGTAATAGGATGATGTCCCAATTTACAGTCCAGAATACTTCTAAGATGGTCAATGATGGTCCCATCCCGGATCCCTATGAACTTTCTTTTACTGAAATTAATCCGCAGACCCGAAAGTGCTTCAAAACAAACACAAATACATCTCAACACCAGAAGATGAGTACAGTTCGCCTTACAAAAAATGAGGGTGTCATCGGCAAAGTGAAGGTGAGAAATGATAGGTTCCTCGATGCTAACTTTCACCCCCTCTAACAGCTCCAATTGAACAGCCTTGTTGATAAGCCTACTGAAGGCTTCAACCCCCACCAAAAATAACAAAGGGGAAAGGGGATTGCCTTGGCGTAACCCTCTCAATGAGCAGAAAAAACCAGAAGCTACTCCAGTCACCAAGATCAAGAAAGATGCCGTTGATATACAAGATTTGATCCGCCTCCTCCATCTCACTCCAAACCCCAATTTGCCAAGCATATACAATAAAAATTCCAACAAAAAAAATCATAGGTTTTCTTTAAATCAAGTTTACACATAATCTAATCCTCATTCCCCCTTTGGAGCAGATCCACGCATTCATTGGCAATGACAACCTCATCTAAGATTTGGCGGCCTCCTATAAGCACTCTGTTCTTGCGAAATAATGTTTGGTAATACACGCCTTAATCTGTTGGCTAACAACTTGGCAATAATCTTGTAAAAGCTGCCTACCAAGCTAATAGGCCTAAAATCCTTTACGTTAACCGCCCCTTCCTTCTTAGGGATACGAGATATGAACATAGCATTCGCACTCTTTTCGAAGGAATAATGCAAATAAAACTCCTCAATTGCCTTCATCAAATCCAACTTGATGATATTCCAACACTTCTTATAGAACATTAAAGAGAGCCCATCACGGCCGGGAGCTTAGCCCCCGTTCATCCCATTTATCATCTCCCAAGATCTAGGCTTTATGGTATCTAATGGAGAAATGATTTCCCCCACAACTTCTGGCAAGGCCATAATCCCTCGGGTACCAGAACCATCTTCATCTGGCAAGAAAACATCCCCCTCCTTCTCCACAGCAAGATCTCTCCTCGCAGGACGTACATCAAGCTGCAAAGGGTCCCCCAGATTACAACTCAGAAGGTTATCTACTACCAATAACAGTGAACTCTCCAGCTTCTGCGAGAGGTTCTTCTCTTTCAAAGACACCTTAGAAGAGGGTAGAAGAGAAAAGGTTGAATCAGGGTAAAAAGTACATACCTCCTGATGAGCCATGCCTGCGCTGAGTTCAAACTCCCCTGAAAAGCCTGCTGTTCTTGTCTCTTGCATTAGGGGCACCCAGCTCTGTAGGGTGGAGCTAAGGAGAGGATCTTCAACCTCTCTAGGTGAATATATAATCGTGCCCTGAGAAGCATTACTGTTGATATGAACAGATATCTGCATATTTTTAGGGCAGTGGAGATTCCCAGGCTTGGGATTTTCGATATGTATAGGAGAACAATTCTACATGAACTAATATGGTTGCACTTTTCACTGGTTCGAAAGAGGCGAGTGTTCTTAATACTGACAGCTTAGAGGTATAGGGGGATTTATGCCCAATTGTATTGTGGATGAGTTGTATATAGTCTTGTTCATGGAGATTCACACTTGTTTCTATTAGCACGTTTCTTAGCCATTAGGTTGAACATCTCGTTCTCATATGTGTCAAGCATTGTTAAGATGGCAAACAGCCTAGTTAGAGGTAGGGTGGAGCATAGAGAGCTCTTCTATGGTATACCACCGGAGGAGATGTTAATTAGTGGATGATAATTTTATATTGGTAGAGTTTGCTTGTATTGTGTGTGATATAGTATATATATATATATATATTGTCTTTTTCATTTTCCCTTTACTTGTCACCTTATGGCCAACATATGCATGTTCTTTTTAACTTTTTTCCATCATCATTTCTCACATCGTTTGATAATCTTCAGGATAACTTGGCTAAAGAGTTTGGTTCATGGGTTTTTGATAATCTATAACTCATGTTTGCTTCCTCCTTAGGCTCCCCAAGTTTCTGCCTAACCATAACATGAATGGATTTACCCTCCTTAATACCGACTGCTAACATCTACTATTGAAGAGTCTAGTTATTATCATTCAGAACAAGGATAGGGTAACATAGAATGTTGTTAGGATTGGGTTATTGTTGATATTGGTCAAGTTTGTGAACATGGAGGATCAGTTTGAATGGCCATTTATGGGCATATACAGTTTGAATAGACCTCGTAGGAGCAAGTTATGGCAAGAGTTGTGGGTTGTTGGGAGTCAATCGAGTATATTCCTTTGTGTGTTGGTGATCATTTAAATTTTTAATGTTAGGAAAAAAACTGTTAATAGTCTAACTAGAAGTATGGAAAATTTTTCATAGCTCTTTTTTTATTTGGATTTGATTGATTACCCTCTTCACGATGCTTCCTTTACATGGACCAATTTTTAGGCTGGTCCCTTATATTTCGTGTTTTACCAGGTTGGGATGATTACTTACCTCTACTCTTCAATTTGCGTTGGTGGGACCAATTTCAGATCATTGTCCTAACGTGTTAGACACTTGTAGTTTCATTAGAAGGCTGCAACCTTTTAGATTGGAGAATATGTAGTTGTCTCATCTGATATTTAAAGAGTCAATTATTGATTAGTAGAGAGAAGGGGCAATGGCTTCATTTGGGCAGGTGGGGTTTAAATTCATGAAGGCCCTTCGAGTATTAAAAGATAAGGTAAAAGCATGGAATAGGGAGACTTTTGGTTGGTGAGTGTTAAGAAAAAGGAAGTATTTGTAGAGCTTAAGAGTATTAATAGAAGGGAGGAAACATAAAACTTGATCAATGGCCTAGATGAGAGACATGCAAAATTTAAGAGAGAGATGAAAGAAATTTTGAAAAAGGAGGAGATTGGTTAAAGGCAAAAGTTGAGGGCCATTTGGATCCAGAAGGGGGATGTTAATATATTCTTCTTTTATAAATGGACAGATTATAGAGCCAAGAAGAATTTCATCTCCTATTTAGAGGTCGAGGGAGTTGTGGTGAAGGAGCGAAAGAGGATGATTGAGGAGCTTGTTGCCTTCTATTCCAGTCTATATTGATTTTTTTTTTATCGGTAATTCCAGTCTATATCGATATGAGTAGGATTTGCGATTTAAGTTTGATAATATAGAAGGTAATAAGATTCGGGAGGATTAGAGATCATGTCTTGAAAGGGCTTTGATGGAGAGGAGGTTTGAAATGTGATTTGGGACTGTGATATGGTCAAGGCCCTTGGGCCTAATGGGTTTGCATTGTCCTTTTTCTAGGATTGTTGGAATGTCATAAAAGATGAATTATTGGTAGTATCTATTGAATTCTTCGATGATGGTGTAATCATTAAAGTTACCTATTCTACTATCTTGACTCTCATCCCCACGAAGTCCACATGCCAGGAAATCAAAGATTCAAAGACTTTAGATCCAGTAGTGTCACCACGAGTATGTACAAAGTCGTGGGTATAAGAACCTTCTAATAGATCGAAGGAGATTGGAATTTGATTGTGACCCCTAATCAAACAGCCTTTGTTCAGAATAGACAAAGGGTAGATAGTCTAGTGATAGGAATTGGTATTTGGAAGAGAGATTTACAGAGGGTAACTTTGAGATGGTGATCAAGTTAGACTTTTAGAAAGCATAGGGTCAAGTGAAATTCTCTAGAATTGGTCCTTTGGTGGAAAGGATTTGGTGACAGATGGAGATGGATGAAGGTATATTTAGACAACGTGTCCTTCATTTTTAGTGGAGCAGTCAAAGGTTTTTACTTCGTCTAGAGGATTATTGAATGATATCCTCTACATTTCTTTTACTTCGTCTAGAGCATTTGGTAAGGAGTCCTCTATGTACTTTACGCTTCACCTTGGCTGAAGTTTCTGATCTGATCTTAGGTTTCTCTGTCAAATCTTTGACTCTTTGATGACATGTCACGACATTTAAAACACTGTGGAAGGTGATTTTTAATGTGGTTATATTCTGTAATGAGAAAACGTGGGGGGGGGGGGGGGGTTTGAAAGGATGGAAGAGGATTTGTAAAAGGAAAAAGGTTATTGGAAAGGAGATTGATGATCTTGATAGTGGGGAAGAGGATAGATCCTTGGAGGTAGGGAAAATGGAAAGAAGTATGAATTTGAGAAGTGAACTTAGACCATATTGAAAAAGAAAGAAATCAATTTTGAGACAAAATCTAGAGTAGAATTGCTGAAGTAGGGAGATGGGAATACTTGTTTTTTCCATAGACTGGTGAATGGCAGGAGAAGCAGGAATTCAATCACTACGTTGATGGCAAGCAAATGAGACTATAAAGGATCAAAAGAAGGTTATTGAGATGATTGTTAAATTTTAAAAGGAGTTGTAAAGTTCCGATTCTGAGGTGATTTTCAAGATTAGGAACATAGACATGAGCTTTATTTCACTTTAGATTTTAATTTGGAGTGTTGTGATATTTTTATGGGTGACCTTATGGGAGCGTTTGTAAAATTTTGGGGAAATGATATCGTAAATTTTAGTACCAATGCCATCTTTATTGCACTTACACCCAAGAAGGAAGATGCTTGGCTAACAAGGCTATTTGCTCAATTGGCCTAACAACTAGCTTCTACATGATTTTTGCAAAGCTTTTATACTTAAACTTGAGAGAATTGTTAGGATCAGCTATTTGAGAAATCATGCGCATTCAAGGAAAGAATTGTTTACAAGCTAGATCTAGAAAAAGGCATATGATAGGATGGATTGAAAGTTTTTGGATATATAATGGACGTAAAGAGTTTTGGGTGGAGTTGAAGGAAATGAATTGGCAGATGTTTTGAGGAATGTGCACTTTTCAATTTTGTTAATGGAAAATCAGAATTTTTCTTTTTGTCATAGAGTATTAGATAGGTGATCTGCTTTCTCTTTTCACGCTTGTGGGAGTTGCTTTTAGTAGAATTTTGGGGAAAACTAAGTACATGGGTTTGTTTAAGGGGGTTTGAGGTCACCATGGATAGGGTCTGCTATGTATAATTTGCGGATGACACTCTTGTTTTTGGAACCACCGAAAAATTAGGCTTTTAATGTTAAACCAATCATCAAATGTTTTGAGCTTGATATAAAATATCATCCGATACCCGATACAGATTGGCTGATCTGTGTTGATATTGGACTGAACCGATCCGAGACATACAACAGTATGTATCGATCAATACTTGAAAGAGCCATTTATTCCACACAATGTATTGGACTAATCCAATCAAATCTGATATCGATATGGGTCAGCCGATCCCTATCAGTATTGAGTTGACTGATACAGCTACCGGCAAATAAATTCTAGATAATTTTGAGATGCTGTCTAGGCTGAAGGTCAACTTGGAAAGGGCGGTTTAAGTGTTATTAGTATCGCATAGGGACCACGTCAGGCTTGCAAATGTGTAAGGATGTGAAACCGTGTCCCTCCATATCAAATGCTTAGGCATTCCATTGGGTGATGGTCCTAAAAGGACTTCCTTTGGGGATCTACTGATGGAGAAGTTTGAAAGAAGTTGGTCAGATGGAAAAGATCTTATCTTTCACTTGGTGGTGGGATTACTTTCAACAGAGTAGCCTTGGTTAATCTCCCAATTTGCTATATTTTAGTTTTTAGGATGCCATTGAGGGTAGCAAACAGGCTAGAGCATATTTATAGTTTCTTCTTTTATTGGAAAGAGGAGGCGGGGAGACAGATCATTTAATGAAGTAGAAGGCCATGTGTAAGAACAATAGCTCTGCTCTGCTGGGAAAGTGGCTTTTGCAAATTATGCTGCAGAACGAGACAACCAATGGAGGATGCATCATTGATCATAAATTAATAATAATGTCACGTGGATACTCTATCCTAGAGGTATATTTCCTTGATCTACTTGTATCATGATCTGATTGTTTCATTTGCAAGTCTTTCCCTTGTCCTCCCATAGTTATAGAATTTTCTTGGATATGGGTATTAAAAAAAAAAGGAACAATCGTGATGCCCTCCAAAGAAGGATATTCATGGTGCTATTGCCACATTTATGCATTATGTGTTTGAGAAAGGAGAAAACTATCAATCAACTCTTCCTTCATTGTTAAGTGCCATCAGTTTTTAAAGCTTATTGGTGTTTCTTGAGTGATGTTGAAGGGTGGTTGAGATTTTTTGAAGCAACGGAAGTTTAAGGTGGCTGGGTAGTAAGGGCAAAAGAATTTATTAGGCTGTGAGGCATTTTAGGAGAGAAATATGATTTTCTTTTAAAACAAGGCAGAGTTTTGATGCATATAATTGATAATATCCAATTGTTGGTGGCAAATTGGGTGTCTATCTAGGATGAATTTAGAGATGTCTCTATTGTGGATATGACGAGAGATTGGAGTGAGATAGCAATGTCTTGTCTAGCTCGAATAGCCATTTTTAAACTTTAATTCCTCCTTATGGAGTCATTAAATTTAACTTTGATGGGTGCTCTTTTTGTTATCTTGCTCCATCTGGTGGGGAAAGGGATTTTAGGGATCACAAAGAGGATATGTTTTATGGTTTGATTGGGGGAGGTTTTTGCCATCAAAACCTGAAGTAGAGGCAGTTTTGTTTGGCCTTAAAGCGGCCAAAAAACTCTATATGTCTAATTTGATATTTGAAAGGGGTTTCAGCTTTGGTAATAGAATTGTCAAAAGGGGAAGAAATTGGATTTTGGAGGTTGGAAGGAAATATCAGATTACCTAGAACCTGGCTTATTTTCTAAATACTTCCTTTGTAAGCTAGGTTTTAAATGCCACTGTTGTAAGACATGTCGCCGCCACAGTGGAAAAAAGGGAAAAATTATTTGTAAGAACCCCATTAGATTTAAAAAAAGCTGCGACCACAGACTCTTTCACATCTCTAACCACCCCTCCACCACTACGAATACCAGGATTACCAAAAGAGGCACCATTAGTGTTAAGCTTGAAGCCAAATGTAGGTTTAAGCCACTTAACCAAAACAGGCCTAGGAGAGGCAACATAGCATTCAACAATCCCCAAAATCTCCAAATGAAGCAATCTTCTTAGCAGAAATAAGAAAATTAATATCCTTAGCCAAGTAACCACTTTTGAAATATAGCATAACCACAATGACTTTTACATCATTATACGTAGCAATATTCCTCGCTAGCCAAATCTCCCAAAGAATAAAGAAGGGCACAATACCTCGAAAACAACCCACTTGAGATTTCAAACGAGCATTAGATAACCACAACATGACTCTCGCAAAATTAGACTGATTTTGAATAAAAGCAACCCCAAAAATCCTGCTAAAATGTAACCAAACGAGATCAGCCATTTCCCCCTCAATAAATAAATATTGTAACAATTCAGTTCAGACTTGAAGTTAGAACAATAATAACATCGAGAAGCACGCTTAACATGAGACTCTTGCAAAACCACATCCACCGGAACACATCCTTTAAATAATTTCCGACAAAAAACAATAATCTTCTAAAGAATAGCTTTATGCAATAACCAAGAAGAATAATTTATTTTTGTGGCATGATTTCTGATAAGAGACCAAGCAGATTTAACAAAAAAAATTCCATCACTCGAATAAAAGCAACCCCAAAATAAGACTGATTTTGAATAAAAGCAACCCCAAAAATCCTTCTAAAATGTAACCAAACGAGATCACCCATTTCCCCCTCAATAAATAAATATTGTAACGATTCAGACTTGAAGTTAGAACAATAATAACATCGAGAAGCACGTTTAACATGAGACTCTTGCAAAACCACATCCACCGGAACACATCCTTTAAATAATTTCCAACAAAAAAAATAATCTTCTAAGGAATAGCTTTATGCAATAGCCAAGAAGAATAATTTATTTTTGTGGCATGATTTCTGATAAGAAACCAAGCAGATTTAACAAAAAAATTTCCATCATTCGAAAGAGCCCACACTGTTCTATCCGCAGAATCATTCAAAGTAATATTTCTCTTAATAATGTTATCTTTAACCCAATTGTCAAGATCAAGCTGAAGACAACTCCAATTCTGACCAAAACTATTCAAAACATCTTTAACAGGGATAGATAGCTAACTGAGCTTCTAATCGAAGAACAAATAGAACCAATACCCAACCAATTATCCTACCCAAAATCAATCTCACCTCTTCCCAAAATCCAACCACAATTATCTTTCAAAGTTGAATCGTACAAATAATATTTCTTCCAGTTCTTGACATACAAGAAGATAAACTAGAACGAAGATATTTAGCCCCATAAAATTTGCCCAAATAGAATTCTTAGTCATAATTGACCAAGCCGCCTTCATATCAAAACTTTTTTTAATATCCAACAAAGATCGAATACCCAGACCCCCCCTCCTTAGCTGGCAAGCAAATATCATCCCATCTCACGCGTTATTTCTTGGCTTTACCTTCATATTTGCCCCCAAAAAGGTAGCAAAACTCCTTTCCAAAGTTTTTAATACCACAAATAGGGTATGAATAGTAGATAAAATATAAATAGGAATAGATGAAAGAACAGGCTTAATTAACATAAGCTTACCTCCAAAAGATAACAACTTTGCTTTAGATTCGGCAACTTTATTCTGAACTTTGCCAATTAAATCATCAAAGTATTCCTCTTTAACACGACCATGAGAAAGAGGAGCACCTAGACAAGTCAGAGGAAGACTTTTTTGTTGAAGACCAGTTGCATTCTGACTAATAAACTTTTCGAATCAGAAACCTTGTTGTGTACAAAAAATACAACTCTTAGAAAATATTAACCTTTTCCCCAGAATTCTTTTCATATTTAGTCAAAGACTTCATAAGATTAAATACAGATGATTTACACCCATTTAACATCACAATGAAGTCATCTGCATAAAGAAGGTGAGATATAGCTGGACATCCTCTAGGAACCAAGAACCTTTCAATAACCTTTTCCCCAGAATTCTTTTCATATTTAGTCAAAGACTTCCTAAGATTAACTACAGATGATTTACATCCATTTAACATCACAATGAAGTCATCTGCATAAAGAAGGTGAGATATAGCTGAACATCCTCTAGGAACCAAGAACCTTTCAATAAGACCATCTTCAATCCTCTACTAAGGACTTCTCCCATAATAAAGAAAAGAGGAGATAGCGGATCCCCTTGAAGAAGACCCCAAGAAGATTTGAAAAAGCTTTTATAGACACCATGCATGACCACAAAAAGCCAAGGCTTCTGAAAACATTGAGAAAATAAATCTGTCACCTTCTCATTGAAGCGATACTTCTTAAAAACAGCTTTAAGAAATTTCCAGTGCATACGGTTATAAGGTTTAGCCAATGTCAACCTTCACCATAATATTATTTCCTCTCACTATCCTGTTCAAGTGAAGTGTACATTCTTGGACTAGCATATTCTCCTTAATATCTCTAACTTTAACAGAGAATCCCCTTGCTCCAAAGAAATAAGATCAGGTAAAAACCTACCAAGCCTCTTAGCAATGATTTTGCCAAGGACTTTATAAATCACCGAGCAAAGACTAATCGGTCTAAAATCTACCAAATCCTTCGGATCTTTTTGCTCTGGAATCATAGAAATCAAAGAAGAACAATAGAAAATAGGGAGATCTGAACCACTGAAAAAATCCACAGCTGCACGCAGGAGATCCAATTTAATAATCTCCCAACAGGAGATAAAAAAATGCAGAAGACATACCATCAGGTCCAGGAGCACTATCAGCCGAAATACTAAGGAGAGCATATTTAACCTCCTCCAAAGAATGAATGACACAAGGAAATCATTTTCTACATTAGTAATCTTGCAAGGAATAACATCAAGCATATCTTCATCCATAACCAAATCATCAGATTTCAGAAGATCATCATAAAAATGCACAGCCGCATCATGACTAACAAGTAAATCCATAGGAAGAGAACCATCCAGAAGAACAAGAGAAGAAAAATAATTCTTTTGATGAACCGTAATCGAATTGTGAAATAACTTATTATTGGAATCCCCCTCACAAAGCGATTTAATTCTGGATTTTTTCTTCCAATATATTTTTTCCTGCCTGAGAAGAGAAATATACTTGGTCTTGGCTTCCTTCAAATTACCAAACACATCTTGATTCCAATTATCAATCAGCTGAGATTCATACAGATTAATATCATATAAAATCAAATTCATATTTTGAAATACATTACCAAAACTGCTTTATTCCATCGTTTCAAATCAGCCTTCAATAATTTAATCTTCAGAGATTAAGAAAGCAACCCAGAACCAAGATCACCAGTTGGCTAAGTATGATTCACAAAATTCAAAAATTCAAAAATTCAGGATGCTCACACCACATTCTTTGGAATTTAAAACTTCTAGGACGTTTATAACTTGTCTCTACAAAAGAAATCAGTAACAGAGAATGATCTGAATACATTATATCTAAATGGGTTAATTTTACTTGTGGGTATGCCAGCAACCAATCCCCATTATAAAGAATTTTATCAAGACTAGCCCAAATTCTCCTGTTACCAGATTGTTCATTACACCAAGTAAACCGAGAGCCAACAAAAGGAGAATCCAATAAACCACAGCTGCCTATGCTAGGCATAGAGTTAAAATCATCCATAGCCACCCTATTAGGAGAGAAACCACCATGCTTCTCAGAAGAATTCCGAACAATATTGAAATCACCCGCTACAATCCAAGCACCATTAATATTAGATGAAAAATTATGATCATCCCAAAGATCTCTTCTCTCATCCTGGAAACATTTAGCATACACAAATAAGCAAAAAAAGAAGAACCCATATATTCCACTTTACAAGAAATACACTGAGACGAAGATTGTAAAATATCAACAGAAACTGACTGCTTCCAAAAAATCCAAATTTTACCTCCCACATCCACATTATGAAAAAAATCAGAAACTTTAATTTTTCTGCTAAAATCAAGAACTTGATCAATCTAAATAAAAGGCTTGAGAATAACAAGCATCTCCACTTCATTACTTCTCATAATAGACTTTAAATGTCTCAAAGTCTCTAAGTAGCTAATTCCTCTAATGTTCCTAGTAATGATCTTCTTATTCATTGAAAACACTATTGAGAAGATGAGTGTGAATCTTTCAGAGTCTTGTGATTACACCTGAAGGTAAATTCGAATAATTTTCCTCTTCCTTTTAACATACTGAGATTTACAAACAACTGCAGTATCTGAATCAGACCTGTAAGTTCTATTTTCTTCATCCGATTCTTTCCAGAAGAATAATTTGAATCTGAAGGATTCTTAGTCTCATCAAGTTGAATTTGCAGAAGATGATAATCATCCTGAAAACCAATATTAGAACCAAGAATCTTATATAAAGTGTGGAATACCTGAGATAAACTCACATCTTTGCACGGCATATCAACCGAAGGAACATTCTGGTTTTGATTCATATCAAACTGTATAAAAAAACCACCAAAATCAAACAAAGACGACCTTGGAACAGAATTAATAGTTTCATACATGAGATGACAATTGTGGAACCACTTCTTGAACTTGAATCTCATTCAAAGGAATTTCCTTTCCTGAATTATCCACAACCCGAGATGATCTTACAACAGATTCAGACCCTAAGATAGGGTTCAAACTCCTCACCAAAGTAGCAAGCTCAGGAACCTGAGCAATAATAGGATCAGCAGGAGAAGCCTACAAAGAATTAAGAACGTTATTTCTTGAAGGAGACAAATAAATCTCAGCAACGATGTGATCCTGCGAAGAATTCGGAGGAGCAGGAGTTCTGCTACGCAAAGGATGAGCTGGAATTTCATAAGAGATCTGAGATGAACTTGGATCCATACCATAACTCGAAGCAGCAGGAGTTCTACTATGCAAAGGATTAGCTGGAATTTCAGAAGCGATCTGAAATGAACTCGGTTTCATACCATTGTCTTTGATAATCAGATCCGAACTTTTCTCCTTCATACGATTATCCAAAACAACAATGTTCCCAGAGTTTACTGGAACTAAGGAGGCATCCAAACCAACCGAATTCTTCTCAACAGAAGTTCCAACACGAGGATCAATCACAACAGACTTTTTTGTGGAGGATCCACAATCAGAGCAGCCACATTGTTCTTTTTCTTCCTAGTTCTTTTAGGTTTCAAGGTATCCTTAGATACAACCTGATCAACAGAAGACAATTCTTTATGAATTAACTTCCTACAATCCGATTTCAAGTGCCCATGGAGACGGCAAAGTACAAAATTTAGGAGAGCCTTCATAAATGATTTTTTTACCAAAATCCATATTCCTTCCCATGACCAATCCGTAACCGATCTTTACGAGCCTTATAGATATCTAATTCTACACACATACGTGCAAATCTAAGTCTAGATAAAGAAAGAGTCAAGAGATCAATCCTTAAAATCCTACCAATAGCCAGCAATAGCCTTCAAGTAAGAAGGTGGAAAAAGATAAAGAAGAAAACCAGGCAACCTAATCCTAATAGGAGTTAAAGGAGACTCTTTCTTCAAACTAAACGAGGAATTCCATTTGTAAAAAGCCTGAATAAAGTATTTTGAATCATTCAGGACTCACAAGTCTAAGCTTGAACGAAGTCTTCATGTGATCGAAGCCTGATCATAACATGCTGGGGATCAAGCATCCCAACCACAGCTTCTTCTTTCAATCCCCAGGAGGAGTTTATGTGTGATCGAATCACAACAAAGCTTGATCGACCAGCCAAGAATTTGGCCACCAAAGTACTCTGAAAAATCTGCTCAGACTTCGAGAGTAATAAGCTAGAAAAATGCACAACAATGGATCCTTCATGCGATCCAACCTGTTTCGGGGGAATTGGGATGTCTTGAAGAAGCTGATTCTTCACGACAGCTGCTTCAAAGGACTTCTTTCCGGCAACAGCAGTCGCAAAAGAGACCTGAACAGAAGGAGGTAACGGGGGAGATAGGAAGAAGACCCAGCCAAAGCCCCCCAAGGCACGGGCGGGGCTGCAGGAGCAGCCATGGAAAAAGAACCAAAACTAGTGCAAAAAAACCTCAACACGCATAAACCCTAGCAGAGCTTTTTTGCGCGACTAGCTATTTGTCAATTGATAAAAAAGAAAATGAGCATTGATACTTATTATATAACAGTTGCAGTACCTGATGCTCTTACGGGGGAATCTGCATAGCTCGGCTCTCAAAAATCTAAGCATGTTAGGCATTATGGACATCTACTCCAACTTGATGGACATGTTAAGATGAGCATTTATGTCTTCATCAAACTTATTGGTTTCTTGGTCATTGTTCTTTTTTCATTAGTGTTAGTTTTTGCATGTACATTTATTCGTGTATAAAGTAAAGATTAAGGCTATAGAAAAGATGTATTCTCACTGTTGAAGGAAAATTCTTTGATTGCTGTCGGCAGAAAAATGGGGCCTTGTTTGTAGAATGGGATTATGTTACTTCTGATTTCAAGGGCATAAATGGAGACAAACTCATGTACAATTGAGATTCTCTCATTGTTGGTAGTTTCTAGTGTATTGGGATATCTTTGAATTAAGACTTTCTTGGGGAAAAATCTTTTCCAGCTGTAAAAGTTTTTATATATGTTAAGGATATATATTTGTTGTTGCTTATATAAAACTATGAAAAGGCTAGAGAAGAGATAGACTAGTTTTTTTCCCTATAAAAGGGCTAGGGAAGGGAGACTCTGTATCCCTTTTCCCTATCTTTTATCTTGTCCCTCTTTGCTCTTCTTTTTCTTATTTAGAACACTGAATCCTATATTTCTACCGTTGGTAGTTCTTGTCCTTGCAGTGGCTTGCAGAATTACTCCTACTAGCTATCATAGCCTTTGCATATGAAGTGTAAAAACCTAAACCTATATGCATGATATAAGAAAATAGTGTAAGGTACATGCAACTGTAGTCTTAGTCTTGGAAGAAATCTCTTAGCTGCAAAGGAAAACCTAACATGCAGTTGCTGAATACTTTCTCTGAAGTATTCATATCTGTGGCCATGGTGTTTGAACTGGAAAACCTGTGACATGACATTGGGTTGTCAAACCCTGATCTAGAGTTGGATGAGAGTTCTTGACCCCAAAGTGTGTCACATTCTTAGTAGGGTTTGTTGCACACTTTGGTGGAGCTAGACTTCCCTATGATCGAAAGTTATGGTTTAGTTCCAGGCTGTTGTGTCACACGATTCACACCTGACTCTTATAGTGCCTTTATGTTTGTAACTCTTTTTTCTGATTGATAACCACAAAACTTTCTTGTTGCTATTTGAAAAGAAAGGTCTGAAACTGGGTTCTTAAATCACCTTTTCAATTGTAATATGGCAATTTATATATTCAAGTGTGATTATATTCATTTAATTGTGTTTAAAGCTTCAGAAATGATTTTTTTTTCTTTTTTATGTTAATTCTTAATTTCAAACATGAGTATGCTAGCTATTCCAAGTATGTTGGCTGTTTCTTCTAAGTCCATATTACCTTAATCATAACCCTGGTATCTGAAATTCTGTTTACTTGTATCTAAATGACCTGGTGGCTTTGGCTGCAGATCTTGGCATAACATGGTTTACTGTACTAAGTGATGTCTATTAGGTATCAGACTGCCAAAATATGTGGCACAAGAAACAAAAGAACATGACATTCCCTGGTCAGACTATGGGTCCTCCTTCAGGGCCTCCTAATTTTAAAGAGAATATAATACTTCCATCTCCCTATGCTGTTTCTAGAATTGATTTTCTGGATGAGTCATCAAGAAAAAGGAAGGCAAACTCTCTGGATCAACAGGAAAATAACAAATCTGAATCTATTTTTGAAAACTGCTTGACCAGTGAATCAAATCCACAGCATAAGGTTGAGGCTCGTTTGGGTTTAAATGCACAACAGAACACTCTTGGAATGTTTTCAAATCAAATTCCTCAGTCTGTAGAGCCTAATACATTTGGGCATCAGTTTCGGAAATACCAATCGCATGCTCAAAACGATTTCTCAGCAAGTTGGCAGATAAATGTTGGGAACTTACCAAAACCTGCAATTGAGAAAATTAACAATTCATTTATCCAACCCCAACCCTCCAATCATGAAGGATTCTCATTCCTGGCCAGGCCATTGATTGCGGAGATCTTTACAGTACCCAATTGGCAAACCCAAGCATCTAATAAGATCAACCAATTTGAAGTTAATATGATCAGACAAAATGAAGTGCACAAGTCATCATTGTATTTGAGTTCAAGTGATACATATAATGGAAATGATGCTCATATGCGTCCTGGGTTGAAAGATGGGATGAACTTGGGGCACACAAATTATGCAGTTACAAATAATCCGACATTGGAAATGTACAATACATCATCAAAAAGTTTGAGATCCTTGGAAGTATTGCAGCAAAGATTTGTTAAGAATGATGAATTTGTTGTAAATTTGGAAAGAAAAACATCTTGTCAGGAGGCCAGAGCATTTGAGTCTTTTGTTGATGTGAAACCAAGTGATCGAAATACAAACGTCGCCGGAACGAAAGATTTACCAACAGTTGGAACAGGCTCAATGAGTGCTTCTGCATGCACTAAAGCAAAGGAAAGTAATATATCCTATCAAAATTATGAAGTACAAACTGAAAGTTTTTGTGGTGAGAATTCAGGTGATGATCCGGAAGGAAAATCTCTAAGCCTTCAAGATGGTATTACAATTGTGAAGAAATTAGAAGGATCAGACATTGTGAATATGCAGGATTCCAAGGGGGATGAACTTTCACCTGAAAATGCTTGTATTTCTGCTAAAACTGTTGTTGGGGATGAACATCGAGATGATCAATGCCGTGGTTCTCTCAAGACAGACGGAAAAAGTCAAGCTGGAAAATTAGGTTCAATAACTGCTGAAAAGCTCTGGGATGGTTCTCTTCAGCTAAATTCATCTGTAACTGTGCCTGCAGTTGCCTTCTTTAAAAGGTTTCTTCAGCAACTTTGGGACCTCCAATATCTGTATGAATATTTCTTGTTCATGGACCACATTTTTTCATCTATATGTAGTGTATTTGGAATTTTGGATGTGCATGCAGTTGTACTGTTGGTCATAATCTTACACAAAATTTCGTCAAGATTTATTTTTTCAAGGAGTAATAAAATTTATATTTTCTTTATCTTGAAACTTTTCTGTATGAACTTTTAGAGGGATACTGTGGAGAAGCAAAACTGCCTCGAAATTTTCCTATTCTGAAGGTGTGAAATTTTCATTGAAATAAAAATTTTAAGCCTCAAAGATATTGTCATCCGGCATAATTAATTATTTTCATGATTAAAATATGAAATAACATTGAGGAACTTTAAGGTACTTATTCAAAAAAATAGTACCTATCATAAAGATGATAAAGTTGGTTTCTATATAAATGGTGCTGTTTGGAGAACATGAGCTCACCTTGTGATATCCTGATTACCTTGGAGTGAAAATCAATTTGTCAAATTTGTCTTTTTTTTTGTAAAGTTCGCCTAAGATAATGGAGTACTGCTTGGCATAGGGGGATATCCCACAGAAGACCCTTGACATGAGGTTATCACATCCCTTCATGTGAGCAAGCTTTAAAAACCAATTGTTAGTGGACTATATTTCTGTAATTTCACATATGGAAACACATGGAAAGGCACTGTAAAATATTTTGGAATGCTTCAGAAAATGCTTTTGCATTATATAGTGGGTAATGGAAGCATGAAAGTACATTCAGAAATCATTATACTGTTAATGGAAGCATAAAAGCACGTTCAGAAATCATTATACTATAAACAAACTTAAGAACATTCATAAATCATTATACTACTATAATCAAACTTAAGCACATTCAGAAATCATTATAGTACTACAAACAAACTTTTGGAACAACAAAAGCTAGGTCAAAAGTGCATATACATGCTAATAGACATATTTGTGACTTTGAGAGCAAGATTTTCAGATATCAACGTTCAAAAATCAGGTAATATAGCTGAGTAATGGGATAAAATCCCATAGTCTACAATTTTGGTACTTTTGCAGAATAAATTAGATAATTATTTGTTAAGGAAAATATAATAGCTAAACTGTATCTTAACTCTTAAGAATGCCTGCAAATACATAACTCAACCATTTCCTTCTTGAGCCATACTAAAGCAAGAAGAGGAGATGAAAATTTCTTAGAGTTTCCTATCTTCACATGGAGATACAAAATAAAAATTTAAATCTGGTGTAATGGATTCTTAAATCTGATACCTTTTCGCTAGGTTTACCAATTCATCCATAGATTGAAAGTCAAGAAAGGAAAAAAAAAATCACAAATTAGAAGTTCAAGAAATTGTTGTCCAAGAAAAGAATCTCATGTTCTAAACAATCCTCTGTTGTGCAGTGAATTGTGGTTATTGGTCTCAAAACAGAATGCATTTGGTTACTTTAATATGTAATAATCATGTAATTATGAGCTTTAATGCAAGAACAAATAATTTCCGCAATCACATTACAGAGATTGGAAGTATACTGGTGTAGGAGTAGTGGGGTATAACCTATAGGAGTCGAGAAGAGGAAGATGCTACCTATGTTTCAACCAGGCAATCTGTAGGTAATGTAATGTAGGTTATGTTTTGAATATGTATTAAAATATGGTCTATGAAGATCAAATTGAATTGAGAGAATTTTAATTCCCTTGAAACTCCAGCATCACTTACAAGAAAAGTCCAGTTAATAGAAAAATTTGACCATTGAATCACTTTATTGTCCTTCAAAACCACTGTCCAGCTAACCAAGTAATGATCCACAGCCTCATTAACTTTCAGCTTCAAAAAATAGTACAGTTTTTTTACTTCATAATAGTCCAAGTGCTACTAAAAGGAAGAAAGGATCGTTTATAGGGTGAAATCTCTACATCAAAAGATCCACAGGCAAAATGATCCACTATTCCTTGGGAATACCCAAGAAACTCCAAAAAAGAATGGAAAGAGCTCCAAACTTGACTAAGGAACCCATACTGGATGAACAGTTTATTAATGTCCTTCTCCGACTTCTTACACACTGATATATTGATCTGGGATCATCATTTCTCGTCTAATGAGACTATCAACAGTAAGCACCTTATTGAAAACTGTTTTCTACACTCAAACTATTGTCCAACACAAATCTTCAACCTCAAAAGAACTGGATTTCCCCAATTTGCAATACTACAATTGTCTCACCCTTTAAAACCACCCTTTTGGTTGTATTATAGAGACTTCAGAACATCACACAACTTGACGACTTCTCACCAGTCATGCTTGGAAAATCTAACCTTATATAAAGTTCTTGTGAGCTTTCATGATCATAGGTTAAAATCTTTGTTTTGGTTTCTGTTTCAGACCAGGGAAAAACCGAAAGTATTTGCTGAAACCAGTACATTTTAGCCAAATGGCTGAAACCATTTAGTGTAGCTAAAAAAGAAAAAAGAAAAAGAACAAAAATCACATTTTTTTTTTATTGGTAAAGTATCTATTAGTATTTTAAGTATGTAAAAATTCCAACCTCAAAAACTAGTCAACCAATACAAAAGAAATTACATTATCACCCAGAGATTAAAACCCCCAGCTCTGAACCCTCCTTGTAACAAGAAACTCGGTCCGATTGTAGTTGTTACCATGTAAGGAGATTTCTGGACGTGAAGCACAAAAGGTCAAGATTGGAGAAGGTAGCTTGAAATTGGCCTTCATGTTAACTATACTTACTTTTTAGTGCTTCAAATTTAACAAAGAATAAGAAGCAGCCCAACCTACAGCTCTTGTATTTCTTGATGCCAAAATCGAGAAATACAAGGAAAAGTAGAAACATGCAAGGAAGCAACATAGCTGACTATGCAGGAGTAGATTTGCATGAAGAGATATTCTTATATGTCCAGAACTCTTTACCTTATTTGGTTGTAAAATGTTAAAAACAAGTTGAACTAAAGAATATCTATAGATTCAAGGGAATGAGAGATCAAGATTGTATGAGAGGGAGAACAAGACTTGAGGATCAAGGTGAGGATGAAATCCTCAAGTGAAGAGTTCCATCAAATTCCTTGTGTTTATAGATAATCCCCATTTTCACCCTTTCGGAAGGCAAGTGAAAGAGAAAATCATTGGAACCAACCTGAAAAATAGTCAACATTCATGAAATCCAAGTCCCGTGTTAACTGAAAATCCTTCAGTGAAGAGGTCTATCAAATTCCTTAGTTCCCCCTTTCTATTGCATCCAACTATAGTTCATGATGAAGTAGGAACTGACTTGAGGTGTCTTTACTAAGCCCTTAAGACGAGAAATCAATAGGCAGTTACATGTTTCTTGACATGTGACGAACACAGTTGACACATTTTCCACATTTCAGGAGAGAAAAGTGCCTTGTGTATATTACTTATTAGCTCTAGTTTCACATGTGGTTTATATGGATATATCAACTTGTTTGGTAAAATGGTCAAGTCAGTGTAAATTTGGTTAGTGAAAGAGAGCATCCATTTAGTGAAAGAGGGCATCCATTCTGGAAGTTTTATCTTTGTTTCAGTTTCATTGAAAGATTGCTGAGAATTTTAGAAAAGGAAAGTTCCGAATTGAACAGTGTTTTTGCTTTTCCTTGATGTGAATAATAACTTGTATGATTGAGCCTACCATATTTCTATGTACAATTATTATTTGGTTAAGTTAAGAACTGGCTATTGGTTCATTTGGATCTCCTTCAACCATGTCAAATTTTAGTGGTCTTTTCTTTCAAGTTTATAATAGTAATTTGCATTCCCAAGGAGTGGGGGCATTTTTTATCAGAACACTTGATAAAAATCACTTTCACATACACTTGAGGTAACAATTCATCAAAGAAGAGTCAAATATTTAGTCGTCAGTACAGAAAAGGAAAAGTCTCATGAATAGGGAATGATTTAAACAGTGACCTTGGGGAAAAAATATCAAAATGCCTCGCTTTACAGACTGAGTTCCTTCCCTAGAAGTGGAAAATCACAGACTTCAATCTCCCTGGAATCGTCCTATTTGACAAAAGATTTTATGATAACAAAGTGAACTGCTAACACTTTTCCTTCTAAAAGAATCTGCTTTGGCAATTCCAAAGTTTTTATATACGTATAAATGTATGGGTGGGTCGATGCGGTGTATTTAAGCCCCAGACCAAATAAACAATAAGTTAACTTCATGATAAAGGGGAGAACATGATTATTCCTTTGCGAATCAACTGGACCAATAATAGAGCGTTGAGATCCTCTTTAATGGACCATTATTGTTCTCATATATCCCTTCAGCATAGCAACTATTAATGACACTACAAAATTGAAGAAATCATTCATTCAGCTTAACCTTCAAGTCAGTCCTTTTTGTGAGTTTGCAGTTCTCCATCCATATCCGATTTTTGATAGATAATAAAGATAATATTACGAATGGGGCAAGCCCCGTATACACAAACTGCAACTTGTGTAAAAGAAGGCTAGCAAAATAAAAGATCGCTAAGCTGAAATACAAAAAAAAAAAAAAATACATAAACAAGTAGAGTCTCATATCACCCGTAAAAGAAGCAAATCTGTCACTAAGCTCCATTAAATATAACCAATGACGCATGAGGCATAATAAATGGTTTCTTGCACAAGCAAAACACCTCTCTTTGTCTTAAAAAATTGTTATATTTCTCTCCTAGAGTAACCATCAAATATCAAAGTGGCATGAACTCCATGATTAGAAAGTGAACGTCCTTTTCTTTGTCCTTAACTTCATTGTACTTGCAACACGAGAAAGATTATTGGGCATGGACAAAGAAACAACAAATCTTTCCAAGTGCGAGTCCATAACACCAATATAAAGGGTCTATGCAAAAAGAGATGTTCAACCGTATCTAGAACCTCTTTACATGGGATGGATATGTTGGGAGTCCCTTCCTTGATGTGAGATCTACAACAGAATGCAATCTTAAAAAGCATTACATATAAAGAAAGCCACTTTGGATGAGACATGGATATCCAATGAAGCTAACATGGGATAACTATAACTTTTGTTCCGTTAATTCTAAAGGAAAGATCTGATAAGAATAACTCCTTTGGTACTCCTAATTGACAAGAACCAATGAAGCTGATTGTGATTTGATTTCCAAATCATTAGATGGGTATTTTTCTGTGTACTTTTATTTCAGTTATAGAACTGGAGAATAGAAATTGTTAATAGCCACTTACTCTAAAAGCTTAAGCTGTTAGAGAACGGCACAACATTGTATATCAAATGGTTCAGCACCCTCCCGCTTGTGTGGGCTCCGCATGGGAACAACACATCCGTGGAAGAATACATGGCACTGAGGCAAACGCACCACACATCTACACGTGAATAACACATCCATGGGAGAACAAACACACAAACACAGACCCTCGGGATTCGAACACTCGACCTCCCGCTATGATACCATGTTAATAACCATTTACTCTAAAAGCTTAAGTTGTTAGAGAATGGCACAACATTGTATATCAAATGGTTCAACAGAAATAAACTAAAAATGAAAAGAAGTTGCAGAAATAAACAAATAGGATATTTACTGCTTTTTGTTCTACAAAGAGACTTTAAATGTATTTCAGAGTGAAGTGGATTGGGAATTGATTAACATAAAAATAAACAGTAACAGAAAGAAAAGGATGGACAACTTTAATGTGTGAACCATCAATCAGTGTATACTTCTTTTTTTACTGTTACTTGTTACTAATAGAATACGATAATGATGATGCTCTGTCCCAACTGCTTGGATTCATTACATGAATTCTGTTCTGCCATTTCAACATTTCAAAAGCCATATCTTAGTTCATATTTCATGCCTAAGATTTTTTCCATTCGATTAGGTCCTTGGTCCTCCTCTAGCCCTTTGGATGCTTTAACATGCACTGAACTTTCTCACAGGCACCCAGCATAGGTCTCCACGTAACATGTCCAAACATACTCAACTGACGCCCAAGATGCCCTTAAGGTCAATGAATGTGTATTTAAGGGTTTAATTTTTGATGAATAAAGAAAGATTTCATAAAAAGAGAGAGAAGAAAAAGTACAAGTTTCTCCAAGATGGAGAAACAAAACTGAAAATGAAAAGAAAAGTACATCAACACCTAACTGGCTACCATCCAGCCCCTACTAAATCATGACCAAGAAACTATACTACAAA
>JAUPMG010182649.1:0-10355 GCA_031762675.1 Pachysandra terminalis
CATGAGTTATTCATAATATTAGCAAAAGTCACATATTAGACTACTAATTACACATAAAATACAATTAATCATTAAAACACACACATAAATCATATTATGATCTAGACATTCTTATATTATGCCCATTAAGGTTAATAATTAGTTTAACATGTTAATCTCATTTAAGTTTGATAATTCATCCTATGGTCAAGGCTTTGATAGGTTTAATTATAGGGTATAGGTGGGTCAAGACATGAAATTCAATCCTAACAACCTGGAAACTTTTCCTATGTACCTAAATTCACATTGTACTGGTGTTCAAAAGGTCAAACTGTCAAACGCGGGTTTCGGGTGGGTGTTCGGTTAGCCGAAATTTGGGTAAGTGTGCCAAACCTTCTAAAACATTATGTATGGGTTGGGCAGGGTCTATTGAGGTTAAATCTGCTCAAAAATCACTAAATCACATTTTATTTGGTTGGGGGCTTCGGCTGGCTGAGGAGCTTCGGTCAACTAACCCAAGAGCAAGTTTTCTTGGTTTTTTGCTTTGATGTATGTTGGGAATTTTGGCCATAACTTTTGGTACACTTACGGAATCAATTCTAATTTGAAACACAATGTTCCTAACGAACAAGGAAGTCACAAAAATAGAATTAATGGATTTAATCATTTTTTCATATAATATTTTAATCAATACTTCAATCTTCATAAAATTCCCAGTTTTTATTTTTCTTTAGGTCTCTTAACCTATAATGATGGTTTCTCTATCTTTATTGAATCGTTATTTCTGGGTTTTACATATAAGAACATGAGGAAGGGTTTACAAAATCAAACACAATATTTTCTTCATGTTATAACACATGCTTAGGCTTTAATACACAAGAAGTTGAAAGGGAAACTCACCTGAACTGCAAATTTCTCTAGTTGGTTATTCTTCTTCACTTGATCTTCTGGGCTTTTAGGGTTTACAACTACCAAATGCTTCTCACGTTTTCCCATCTTTTCCTAGGTTTAGATTGACCTAAAAGGTTTATTTTTATAATATTAGGTGTTAGAAACAACCTATAGTCCTAGTACAACTAGTATACTTCTATTTTAGGCTATAAGATATTCCTAATTCAACTTTAACTCATGTTTTCTAGAAGTTATTAATTTAATAATGAATTTATAATGTATTGAATGTCTAATTTAATATTTTGGGCCTTTAGGAACAACTTAAGCTCATTAAACTACTTAATTGATTTAATTAAAACCCACAATTAGTCACTTAAGCCCAATTCAATTAAATAAGCCCAATTCCTTTAAATTAACCCCAAGAATAATTAATTAAACCTAGCGCTATTTAATTAAGCCCCAAACAATAGATTATGCTGTGATGTGTGATCATACAAGGTCTTCATACTATGGCTAAGTATAAAAATATTTACGGATATAGTTCGTACAAGAATCCTATTAAATTACTATTAACCTTATTAATATAACAATTTTCTATTTATGATTTTTCCAGATTTTTACAATATATCCCCCTTGAATGAATTTTGTCCTTGAATTTAAAATGCATAGGTGTAGTTAATTAATTTTAAAAGCACATATATCTATATTACTATTAATTTAGGCTGTATTATTTTTAAGCAATAGACAATAGAAGTCTATTAGAATTTTTTGAAGGGTTTATTTAAATAACACTTTTATAACTCTTTATAATTTAAAAGTATTAGAATTTCTTGTTTATAGGGATATATATTGTACAAAGTAAATATATTTTTATCAACAAGTAATATTAAAAACATTTTAGAAAAGACTAGTTTTTAATAAAGTATATTTGTTGAATCTTATTTGATAAAGTTTAGAAGGTGAAATATATACTACTAAAATGATAATCATTGTAATCATAAAAAGTTTTAAAGTTCTATTTTAATAATTATAAGAAGGTATCTTAGATGCTAACCAGGTAAATTGATATTTTTATATGAACAGTCTTATATGATGATTAGGTTGTTATTTAATGACTTAAAGTTTAAATAATTCAGAAACATTAGACTCCTAAAATTTATGTTAAGAATAAATCGATAATTGTTATTCAAATTTAAATATAAATATAATAATACCCTTGATAAGGAAAACAATTATGTTAATTATTATTTTAGAAAAATATAGATAAATAATATAACTAAAAGTTAAATATAAGTACCTTAGAGTTTTGAATATAAAGAAGTCAAGTATGTCAATTATTATCTTGATCAATAATTAATATTATAATATTATTTTAGATCTTAAAAGATGATTTCATCTTTTACAATCATTAATTTCAGTTTATAAAAAATTAATTAATTTTATAATTCTTCATAAAAATTAATTAGTAAAAGAATCATGAAGTTATTATTTATTTTAACTTATTTATTTATTCTTTTTCTACTGTTTTTATTGATGTTCTCATAAATAATACCTATTTTAATGTTTGTGTCTTCATTGAATTATAGAAATTAATAATCTTTATTTATGTTTTATAGTAAAAAAGTTTCATCTTAGTATTCCTTTATTAGTACCAAATTACTTAATAAGTTAGAAGAAGTAATTAATACAAAATAACATAAAGTTCAATTAAAATTAATTAGATAAGGATAAAATTTAATAAAATCTAAGTGCCTTCACTAATGAATGAATTGAATAATAATATGGTTCAATTTTTTTTATTAATTTCCTTTATTTACAGTTTAATAAATTTTTGAAAATAACATTATGTTTATTATTAAATCAATAATATTTTATTTGCATGTTATTAAATTTTCATTATATATATATATATTCTTAACTATCACATGAAAATCAATAAAATTATACACACAATTCACATTAAATATACATTCATTCACTCCAATCACATGCATTTAATTGTTTTGGTGAGCACTTAGTCTTCACCTAGTTTTGTACCAGTCCCACTCGGAACCTAAAATAAGTACATTGGAACCTGGTTCAATTAATTACTTGGTTTATACATTATAATAATTATGCAATACATATATATCCAAGTACCTTTATTTTGATCATCATGTCTTACGGAAACAATCCAATCTAGTATACTCACCACATACTACATCCTTATGGTTCAACCTTCAGACTTTCTGAAATAATAGATCTCCTATTCCCAATTGTCCATCCGGAAATCACCTAGTAAGGATGCACACAACAACAATCATCGTACCTCACAATCTCACATCCTATATATATATATATATATATCTATTTCCCTTTACCCTTTTATAATTCATTTTATCCTATAAATTTTGTTATTTCTTTGACCTAAGTCCTATTCAACTTCTTAAATTTTTTATTGAAATCTATTAGAACTTAGGCTCAATGGAGTTCTCATGACTTGGAATTGTATATGGGAGTAGTACACAAAAAGAAACCATAAGCGGAAGCCATAATATTAATTCTAATAAATATTAATAAAGGTTACATTCTGTTCATAAATCAACTACGTTAAATCTACAATCTATATTATCTAATGTATATCATCTATTCCCGTAATTCCCATATAGCAGCTATCTTTGATATAATTCATCCAATACTTGAAAAATATTAATAATAACAACATAAGCTGAAAGCTCGGATGAGTAAGCCCTTCAAATTAAGGTATTTACTAAAAAACACATGTTATGAGAAAATAATAATATGATATAATAACTGAATAAATAATGAGTAATATCTCAGAGATATGACAAATACACACACACCCCACATAATGCAGTTCTCTCCCATCTCACTTAGGATTTGGTTAAGTCCACACAACTTGGTCACCTATACTGATATGCCTAACTCTATATGATAACATGCATGTCAATGTGCATCACACACAAGAATATGAAATATAATGCATGTTGTTTGAAATTCGAACAATGTATTTTCACAACCAGATCCAATCCCAAACTATCCAAGAAGTTCCTACGAATCATCCCCCACATACACGGCCATAATTGTTGATTATTCTACGTGAGCACCGTAGTTTCTAGGGATTCCAACTTAATGGGCACAATCTCCATACCTTATTTTTTATCCCAGGGATGGACGCATCCCAAGGCCTTACCAATGTGATATGTCCCTTTTTAAATATACATTCTCAAATCTAATAACAAAATTCACTCTTATGATTTGGCTATTGGGAAGTGCACTCCCTCACCTATCATCTTACCACAAGTCTCTTGAGATACATCTATATCTCTCACCTTGGGTGAAAATAAAATAACAGTTCCATCGTGGATAGAATATCCCCCCCCACACAAGCTAAGAGATGTATCTAGTGTTATCTCAATCAGAACTTATCCAAGTGCCCATACACTAGGATAGTCTTCAAGAGAATTCATATCACCTAAACTAGAATCATATCTAGCAATTCCTCCTCGGAATCCAAGTGTTAAGTCAAACTCATTGGACTTAATCAAAGTCACAATGCTCACATGTAGATTAATACCTGATTTCTAAATGCAATTCACACAACGTAGTATATCATGATCACACACATCATATTTATCAAGCAAACATATGAGACACATTCTCATGATTCTAAACTAAAACAATGCACAAAAGGATGGATATATATATATTTATAACACTTTTATATGATGAATAGATTATAATTAGGTAGTGATGCATATGGTGGAGTTTATCCCATTTTAAGAATAAGAATCTGCACACATACAATTTAGCATGAGTTATTCATAATATTAGCAAAAGTCACATATTAGACTACTAATTACACATAAAATACAATTAATCATTAAAATACACAAATACATCATATTATGATCTAGACATTCTTATATTATGCACATTAAGGTTAGTAACAAGTTTAGCATGCTAATCCCCTTTAAGTTTGATAATTCACCCTTTGGTCAAGGCTATAATAGGTTTAATAATGGGGTATAGGTAGGTAAAACATTAAATTCAGTCATAAGAACCTGGAAACTCTTCCTATATACCTAACTTCACATTGTGCAGGTTTTCAAAAGGTCAAACTATCAAAAGTGGTTTCGACTGGGTGTTCGGTAGCCAAAATTTGGGTAAGTGTGCCAAACTTTCTAAAAGTTTATGTATGGGTTGGGAAGGGTCTGATGAGGTTAAATCTGGTCAAAAATCACTAAATCACATTTTCTTTGGTTGGGTCTTCGACTGGACGGGCTTTGATCAACTAACCTGAGAGCAATTTTTTTGAGTTTTTATCTTTGACGTATGTTGAGTATTTTGGCCTTAACTTTTGATATACTTGTGGAATCACTTCAAATTTGAAACACAATGTTCCTAACGAACAAGGAAATCATAAAAAATAGAATTAATGGATCTAATCATGTTTTCATATAATCTCTAAATCAATACTTCAATCTTGATAAAATTTCCATTTTTATTCTTCTTTAGGTCTCTTAACCTATAATGATGATTTCTTTATCTTTATTGAATCTTTATTTCTGGGTTTTACATATAAGAACATGATGATGGGTTTACAAAATAAACACAATAATTCCTTCATGTTAAACACATGCTCAGGCTTAAATACACAAGAAGTTGAAAGGGAAACTCACATGAACTGCAAAATTCTCTAGTTGGTTCTTCTTCTTCACTTGATCTTCTAGGATTCTAGGGTTTAGAAATGCTAGATCTCTTCTCCCAAAGGATTTTCACATTTTTCTACATTTTCATAGGTTTAGATTGACCTAAATGGCTTATATTTATAATATTAGGTGCTAGAAATAACTTATAGTCCTAGTACAACTAGTATACTTCTATTTTAGGCTATTAGAGAGTCCTAATTCAACTCTAACTCATGTCTTCTAGAATTTATTAATTTAAAACGAATTTGTAATGTATTTAAAGTCTAATTTAATGTTTCAGGTCTTAAAGAACATCCTAAGTCCATTAAACCACTTAATTGATTTAATTAAATTCAATAGTTAGTCACTTAAGCCCAATTCAATTAAATAAGCCCACTTCCTTTAAATTAAGCCAAAGACTAAATAATTAAGCCTAATGCTAATTAATTAATCCCTAAACAATAGATTATGCTAAGATGTGTGATCATACAAGGTCTTTATACAATAACTAAGTAAGTATAAAAGTGTTTAAGGATATAGTTCGTATTAGAATCCTATTAAATTACTTTTATACCCTTATTAATAAAATAATTTTCTATTTATGATTTTTCGCTTTCTTACAATTCTTGTTGGCATACCCGATATCTCGATATCCTCTCTCTTTGTTCCTCTCTTTGTCTTATCCACATGTAACATTCAAGAAGAAACGCTCTTGATAGAACGACTATGCGACAATTTAGGCTATCTTGAGACAGACTATCTAAACTTTATCTCTGTTGATGCATTTGTATTGGTGAGTTCTCACTTTAACAATCAAAGGTATTCGAATTGTTATCTGTTACAAATTCTGCATCTTCAGTACCTTATCAAAACAAAATGATGAGAATTATTGTAAAGAGTAGGGGTAAAGTGTTATTTTATAAGGTTCACTAATGTATTTGAGGTTAAAAGTCCCCTTTTCAAATTTTAGTAAGGCCTTGTGTGGCCATCATTTTGGATGGAAAACTCGTTCCAAGAATCAGTTCTCTAAATTCATTCAGGAAGTTAATTTTAGAGGCTTCTTGGTCGTGTTTGGTTACTATGTAATAAAATGAGTTCCGACCTAATATAGATGTTTGGTTAGCATGTGTTGGATATCTTAGGGGGACCCATTTGGGTTTGGGTCCACCCGCTTTGGTTTGTCACAAGCTCTGAGCTGTTTTTTGTGGAACCACCTTCCTAATCCTTAGTGGATAAAGGAGTTAGAACATATGTTGGAGTTGAATAGATTTTTCTATATATAAAAAACTCATCTCCCCTAGACCTACATGAATTATTCCAACGATTGGAATAGATTTGGAGCCTTCTCTCTCTCTCTCTCTCTCCATCATCTTTATATTCCTTAGAGACTTGGTTGTTTCTAGGGTTTAAATACTTCATCCCTTTGTTTCTTGAGTGTGGGTAACTATGTGTGGTTCTAGTAATCACGCATTATACTAATGTGAGTCGATTTTGGTTCGTGATCAAGCTCTTTTGTTGCAGATTTGGGTTATGGTAATCATGCATTATACTGATATGAGGTGATTTTGATTCATGAAAGAGATCTTTTGCTACATAGAGAGGTACATGATTCGATTCACTTTATCCTTTAGTGGTATTAGAGCCGTCATTGATTCGTTTTCGTCAGATAAGAGGTATGTCGAGAAACATCTTTAAGAATCAACCTAGTTGCTGTTTTTTTTTTTCTTCCAAAAAACTACATAGAATGCACGGTTGCAACAATGGTTGTTCGAGGATCGTTTCTGCAACCATAAATTGTGATCATCAATATTTTTGGGGCGTTTATTATTGCTTTTCAACACCAAACAATGAGGGATAGAAGAAAAAAAGATTTGATCAAAATTGGATTAAAATCAGACTTGAAAAAAACCTAGAGTCGTGGCTTTGGTTAGCCAAATTAGGATGCTCAGTTAACCAAAGCAGCCCTTTGGCGATGTTCCCATTGAATTCCTATAGTCGACTCATTGCAGCTCATGCTCGACACGTGGTGTCTTTCAGTGTGTGTGTGTGTTTGTGTGTGTTGTGCGTGGGTGTTCCATGAATTAGTCTAGTTTGAAAGTAAGGGTCAACTTTTAACCCCAAGTACCGATTCACACTGACTAAACCGAGTTGGCTAGACAATCGATCATGTAATCAGCCACCAGTTATGCTTCTGTTCTTAGGTGATTGACAAAGGTCGTGTTTCTTCCTTTGTTATGAGTTCTTCTGATCCTTCAGATAATGTAAATGCAATGCCAATTAGAAATGAAAGTTAAACTATGAAACTGAAGATCTTTTCTTTAATCAGAAATATATTCATGACTAAATATCAGAGATATTGAGTATTGATAAACAAATAAAATATAAAAGCTAGCAAGAAGAATGATGAACCAACAACATTTGTCTTAACAATCGTGACCCACTGGCTGGCTGGACTAACGACCGATTGGATTGAGAGTAGCTTCTCAAGGGTTTGCAGTGAAGATTGGTCTAAGGAAGAGAGCAACAAACTTTAACCGGATTAATTGATGAATAGAAGGGATAGTTCCAGCGGCCATGACCCACATGCAGGCATGAAGAGGGTCCAAGGTTGAGAGCAATGAACTAGGGGAGACAGTGGCTGGTGAGCAAGAGAAGGATTAAGCACTATTGTTGCAATGGAAGTAATGAAAAGGAAGATAAACGATCATGGGGTTTGAGTAGTGTTGTGCTAGTTTTGTGTTGTTGTTGAAGGGGCTTAAGAAACTGGTCCTCTTTGTGCATTTATAGCCTTTCTTGGATCGATTATTCAACCGTTCAATTTGGTTCTAAAAGCCGATCGTGCTTTAATCTATGTTCAGTCGTGGGCTTGTCATGCCCACATCCTGTGCTATCTGGACACCTGGACCGGTGAGTAAAACTTCATTTTCTTGTACTCCTCTTCTCCACATGTCTTTTCCCCATTGGCTATTGAAGATATGCAAATACTTGTATGAAACAATGCTCTCTACCTTCTTTACGTCTCTTAACCTTTTGCCGATTTGAAGAGACGTGAGGAAGGTAATTAATGATTTGCACATGTGCCATTTCTTGGAAAGGAGAGAAAAGAACTCAAATCAAATCAACCTTTTTCTCCTCATTGATTCCATTCTCCTTTATCTTCTCACTTCTTCATTTCAAATTCATATTCTTCTCTGTATTCTCATTCTCTCCTTCTTCCTTGAGTCTTCTTCTTCCTCGATTGTTAAGCTCGTTATTTGTCCTTAAAGCTTCTAAACATGTCTAAGAAGGTAAAGAGATCCTCTGCCGCTGCTGCTTCCGGTCCGTCTTCCCTCAATCTCTTGACCGTATTGGCCACGGACGCCGATTATATCTCGGGTTAGACTCACTGAAACTTCTTCTCCTTCTGCTTCCATGGTTCTAAGCCCCAATTTAGAGCAAACCTTTCATCCTTCTCATGTTCATGATCTTAACTTATTCCACCCCGGGGTGGTTGGGGACAAACTCTTGTTGTCTTCTGATGGTCTGGACTGGGCAGTCTGGATCGCCAACTGATCCATCCATTCTTGGCTTCGAGTGAACAATTCCTGGAATGAATGGATCGATCGTTTGTCTCCAGTCTATTCTGATTCTTGGAGGAATTCTGAGATTTATGAATTCATTCAGTACTCCCGCTTTGAGGTGACGATGGACCACAACCTCTTAGCTACGGGCATCTGGTTTTGGAGTCGGTAGCCATACTTGCCATTTTCCTTGTGGCTCTATGACCCTAATTGTTACATCTCAAATCTAAAGATCTCATCGGAGTCTCTAAATTTAGTTTGTAACTCTCACCCCATATCCTTATTGGAGTAGAAAGTAATACATTACTGATAAGTGTGTAACACTTGCACTCTTGGGCTTATTATTGCTATTTGTTAGTCTTAGAGGTATGTTAATGTGAATGAATTAATGCAATTTTACCATTTTGTAGGTCTATGGATGATGAGGGAGATATGGCCTAATTCAAGTTAATTAAAGCTTCAAGTGGATTAACCTTCAAGGCATGTACGAGGAGGTGATCAAAGCCAAATTCCAAGCCCAATTACACCTTGAAGCCCAAGGAGGAAGCCCAATTGAAAGCCCAAGGATCAAGTCGGAGACAGCCCAGAAGAAAGCCCAGTTTACACACACGATCGAACGCAGTAGGATCGATCGTACTGCGAACGAGCGCATATATGGGATCGATCGCAGGGTCGGTGCGATCGAGCGCACACGTTACAGCAGCAGTTCCGTGTATGATCAGGAGTTTGGGTTCGATTGTGATTTTTCTTCCGAATTCTTTTAGATAACTGTTAGATAGGAAAACATGTATTATAAGACTATTAATGGGTTGTAAGGATTATTATGAATTGATTAAGAGTTTGAACCGGATTAGAATTTGAGTTCTTCGTGTGTTCTTTGTGTTCATCACGTGTTCTTCGCGTTCTTGCCGTGTTCGTTGTTGGGGCGTATGCTGATCGTGGAGATGACCTTCTACAGAAGATCAGACATTTATGAGCAGCTAAAATTGTCACGCCCCGAACCAGATGACCCAAATCTCTAGGTGGGACAACACGGATCTCGAGACGCAACCTTCGGGATCTATTTCTAGATCGCAGATCAACATAACAAATCAAGGAATAAGATGAAATAAAAACTCATTTATTCATCATCACAGAGTTGCGGAAGTAGAAATAATACAAATAAATAAAATCCATCTACTGGCACACAGCTGGGCCATTATTACAAAATTTCCATAATCCAATCAAAATAATA
>JAUPMG010182660.1:0-10355 GCA_031762675.1 Pachysandra terminalis
CCATGAAACACAAAGTCTAATAATGCGGGATGCCTAAGTTATGTCCATCATTTAATTAAAAATGCAATGCATGCTACCAAACTACAAGTTACCACGGTGACTTAGCATACACCTACATGCTGTGCATAAATAAAACATGTGTTGTTTGAATGTCAGTGTGATCTGTTCCCTTCTAGTTCAATCCTTTTTCATAATCTCTTTTCAATGGCACTGCTGGTCTACATAATCCTGGACCCCCGAAGGCTATAGTGATCAGGGACTCCCAGTCGATCCAATACTCTTTCCTGGCCTCGAAGATCAACATAATCCTGGACCTCCGAAGGCTACAGTGATCAGGGATTCTCTTCGGTCCAAACGGGTGCTGCAGCAATGCGCAGCATCATCCCGTGGAGAAACACGATCATCTGACAAACTCCAGAGGTCCTCTTTATCTTTTCATTTCTCGTCGCCACGGAGCCCTCAGGCGTGGGTTAATTCTCTTGGGTCAGCTACACCCTCAACATTAACTCAAGTTAACTTAACCTAACTACAAACCCACCCTAGTTGAAACATCTTCCTAAACAAGCTACTTCCCTCTAAAGACTTCTCAAGAAAGACATCTCCCTCTTTCTCCTCTTGACACTTGTCAACATCTCCAACTTCTTCTTCTCTTCTCTTTAGCTTATTCCTTCATTCCCAATCTTCCTCTACAAGCCAAAGCCATGGGAAGCTTTTTAAGCAAGCTTCCCAAGCAAAATATCTCCCTCTTGCCACATGTCAACCATCCAACCCCCCTCTCACCTTTTGCCTTCTCATCCTAACCCTTGGTGTTTAATCACTTATCTCAACCCTTCCTTTCAAACCACCTAATCTCAACCCTTGGTTCAAATTTTCTAAACTAATACCCCTTATTCTAATTACCACCCAATTTATAGTAATGTCGTTCCCCTATTTACTAAATTGCCATGTATTCATTTAATTAACACATCCCCTATAGTTTAACCCTAGGTACATATATAAGCATATAAAACATTAGCAATGCACATCACGATCGCATGGTCCGCTCCAATCCGATCGGAGATCAAAAGGATCAAATGGTACATAATATGAAATCAAACGTGAACATGTTAAAATAACCGATCAATGACTATTCTACGTCATTGTGCTCGATCGCATGCATTATATTACTTATTAATTATTAAGTTGGGTTATCTAACTTATTTTATATCTTAATTTAACTCTATGGTGTCTTATATGATTAGGGATTCTTATAACTGATCCTAATCCTAATTAATTAGTGAAATTTAACTAAAATTTCCTGGATTACTATTTTAGCCTTAGGTTTTCTAATCAGATATTTTGTGTGATATTTCAGGTTGTTACAACTATGATGTGTAATCGGCTTGATATTAGTTTCACAGTTGGCTTAGTCAACCGTTACCAGAGTAAACCAAGGAAGACTCATTGGAAGGCAGTGAAATGTATTCTTTGATACCTACGCGGGACAGAAGATTACATGTTTTTCTTTTGCAGCTACGAGGCTGTTGCTATATGGACTAGACAAGTGATCTAGATGGTCGAGAGTCGACGCCAGGATACACATTCTTGCTAGGTGGTGGGGCCATATTTTGGTGAAGCAAGAAGCAAGAAGCAAGTCTGTGTCGCATTGTCTACTATGGAGTCGCAGTACATGGCTTGTTGTGCAACCATCCAGGAGGCCATATGATTGAGACGATTCTTACAGGATCCTGGAGTCTTCAGAGTTGGCGTAGGGATGATCACCATCTATAGTGATAGCATGACATCATTGGCCTACGCTACGAACCCCAAATACCATGGAAGGACGAAGCACATCGACATTCGCTATCATTACATCAGAGACTGAGTTACATATGAAGACGTGTCCCTTACACATATCCCTACTCAGCATATGGTTGTTGATCCCAGGTTTAAACCATAACTATACAAGCTTTTAAGGTACATGTCCAAGAGATGGGATTACGTAGATTATGAGTTGTGTTAGGTGGTACAGTCTTATTTACATTTGTTATGTACACATCTCATATTTTGTATATTTCATGCAAGAGAATTTAATAGAGTTTATCTTCTCTTGAGAAATGAGATTGTGTATTACATGCACACTTTACACACGCATTACCTCCATATTATGAGAATATGGATACGATATGTCACTAGACTAGTGGTCGGCTACTCACACAGTGACCAACCCTGACGCATGCATTGCGAACAGGATGAGACATAAAGAGGACTTACGCCATTGATGGCATTTAGAGGATTCTATAGAGTTATATGTCCCCATGAGAGATCCAAGATAAGACTCCTTAAGGGATCGTATATTACCTGATTAGAGCCGGATGTGAGACCATAATCAAGGTGCTTGAGAGTTGTGACTTGGATTAAGGTGCTCAAGTTAGGTGCATAGATGGCGACTAGACTAACATCCATACAGTGTTGGAGGTTGACATACCCTTGGTTGGGTTTTAGGACTTTACTGTAGCATGTGTTGCATACTTCATGTGCTATTAGTGACTTTTTCTTTGAGAGCAAATGAATGGATCTCTATTTCCTTGTTTTGTGAGATCAGGATAATACTAGAGTGGATCAACTTATACCCTTATTACCTTTGATCATGTTATGAAGTTAGATATGATGATCACTACTCTAGCTTACTTTCCTATGACCATGCACATACGGTCTAACGGGAGTTTGTCTGGCGTAGCAATTTGGTCAAAGCTAAATGGCATGAGGCTTAAGGAAGACTCTTTGACATCACATTTAGAGATAGACGATTCATAGAGATATGTGCTCATATTTTAAAATTATCATTTGATGTTTCACATCTTTTACTTATATGTATCTGATATATATGTAGCATATATGAATTATTTTAAATGAGCACATTAACATGTATCTTAAAGTTGAGTATAGAGATTTGAGCTTATGCTCATGAGGAATTAGAAATACTCAATTCAATGTGGCCAAATGAGTCTGGGGCATAGGCGAGACTTTTGAGAGTGTATCTCCACTTCAGTTTTATGGAACTTGATATGGTGTCGCTCACCCGTTACTTTGTTCTTGCCGGTCACAAGCTCAACAACCTGTATGATTAGCATCCATGATAGGAAGATAATATGTAAATGAGAGAGATGCACAAGGTTACTATTCACATTTTTGAGTTGAGTCTTCTATATATAAAATACTCCTCCTCCCTCTACCCAAGGTTACTATTCACATTTTTGAGAATCCACCCTTAGAGAACTCTCTCTTCTCTTCATCTCTTCTTTCTATAGAGATTTGGTTTTACTATTACGGTTCTATACAAAGCCTTAGGTTGATTGAATGTGGATTGCATATTATATGGGGTTCTAGTAATCGCATATTCTGACGTAGGATGTTTTCCTGTTCAATAGAGATTTTTCACTGTAGATTCGGGTTCATGTGCATCGAGGTACGTGATCTAGGTCATTTACAACCTTCACTTGCCCTCGGGTTGGTTAACCGAAACACTTCGGCTAACATACAACCCAGCCGAAGCCTATGGATAATGTTTTTAGACCAAGTTCAACCAATTTAGACCTTACCTAACCTCTACCTTGAATTTTATAAAATTTGGCAAACGTTGTTAAATTTCGACTAACCGAACTACCAACTGAAAACCGAACCAAACCCTACTTTGACCAGTTTCACCATATGAACACCTATACAGCGTGAAGTTATGTATTTAGGAAGTGTTTCTTGGTATTTGGAATTGAATTATATGATTTGACCTACCTGTACCCTATATTTAGACCTATTGAAGCCATGACCATAGTATGCAATATCAATACTGAAAGCAATTTGTATGTTAACTCATTATAACATGAATTGGCATAATATAAGAATGTTTAGATGATATTGTGATGAATATGTGTTCTTTTAGTTATTATTTGTATTGTAGGTGCATATAATAGCGTAATATATGTTATGTGTGATTTTGCTGATGATATGAACAGCTTATGATAACTTGTGTGTGCATACTTTTCATTCTTAAATAGGATAAATCCTCACCATATACACCTATACCTAATTATAACTAATTCATCATATACAAGTGTGTTATATGTCTATGTATCCTGATGTGCATCAGATTAGTTAGAATCGTGAGAATAGGCCTCATGTGTTTGCTGATTGAATACATGTGTGTGATCATCATTATCATGTTATTGTGTGCATTGTATTAGTAACTAGGATGAACTAATGAGTTGCATTGTGACTACCTTGCCGAGATGACTGTGTTAATCTGAACACATTTTAATGACCATATTGGGTATCATTATGTATTATGATACTACCGTGAGGATTATTTGCCCTTATTGGGACTGAGTGTTTTATTTGCCCAATGTGAGAGATATATCTCAAGAGATTGTGATAAGATGATAGGTGAGGGAGTACACTTCCCAATAGCCGAATCATAATCTCCTATTCTTGGCCGTGTATGCGGGGGATGGTTCATGATGACATCTCGAATAGACCGGGATTGGATCGGGTGCGAACGTACATCATTCGAATGCCAAACAACAAGCATTGCATTTCATATTATTGTGATTATCTTGTGTATGATACACTTGATTTGCATGTTATCAAATAGAGTTAGGCATTATAGAACTGTTGAAAATATAACCATTGATATCCTTATGATACAAACCAAAGTGAGACTGGAGAGAAAATGAATTATATGCTTATTTTTCATCTATGAACTATTACCCATTATTTATCCAGTTATATTATTATTACAATAGCTATTTTCTCATAGCATTGGTTTTTGAGTAAATACCTTGTTTTGAATGCTTACTCATCCGAGCTTTCAGCTTTTGTTGTTGTTTATTAATATTTTTCAGGTATTGGACAAATTATATGGAAAAGAGCAACTATATGAGAATAAAGGGCATTAAGATATATGTTAGATGGTAGATTAAATTTAGTTCATTATAAAAACATATTGTACTTTTATTTAATATTTATTAACATTAATGAACTGCCTCCGCATATGGTCTATATTGCTTATCCATTCCCATATGGTTATGGGATGAGAGTTACAATTCCAATTTAAAGGGACTCTATTGAGATCTCTAGGTTTGGAACGTGACAACACGACTCAAGTGGTATTGCCTGCCATTTTTGTTTGCCAATGGACAGTAGACCCGTAATGGAGGGTGAAAATGGGTGCTCGAGTTGGCTAAAAAACTTAACACCTAAGCCTTTAGGGGTGAAAATGGGTGCTCAAGTTTGCTAAAAAAACTTAACACTTAGCATTTTTGTTCTCTTCTTTAAAGTTCTGTTTGTTTTAATGGAAAATCCGGAAAACCCAGAAAATAAAATTTAGAAAAATATTTTACAGATAAATGTTCCTTTTCATATTTTTCCAATCCTTTGGAACAACCATGAAAAAAAATATTTATTCTAATATATGGGGTTGAAACTGCTTGAAAAAAATCGGTTATCAAATCACTGTTGTTGTTGTTGTTCTTAATGACATAAGCGTGCATCGATCTTCCCATTATGTCTGTAAAGAGAATGACCATAGCAATTTCGCTGGGCCTAGATGTTGTTCTCTGATTAAATCCAAATGCTTCAACAGAAGATCTACTTCTACTGTAGCTTCTGATCATTGTACTCCCAGAGACATCTCTTTCAGGCATTGTATCGAATACCCAAGCTGCTAAACCCATACTCCTACATTATGCATACAACTGTATCACCGAACTTCTCAGTTAAATAAAAGGAGAAAGAGACAGAGAGAGGGAGCTCTTGTATGCCTATGATTAAATGTCTATGTTCCCACCGAAGGAAGGGAAGAAGCGATCACTCCTACGCCGTATCCTTCTCTTGGAGATGGTCTTTGTACTACCGAACACCTCAATCAAAGTGAGAGAGAGAGAGAGAAAGCTCTTATAACTCCAGACTTTTGAGTTACAAACACACAAATATATATATATATATATATAGAGAGAGAGAGAGAGAGAGAGAGAGAGCTCTTGTAACTCCGGACTTTAGAGTTAAAAACACACATAGATAGAGAGAGAGCTCTTGTAATACCAAACTCTTAGAGAGAGAGAGAGAGAGAGAAAGCTCTTATAACTCCGGACTTTCGAGTTAAAAACACACAAAGATATAAATGTGTATATATATATATACACATATAGAGAGAGAGCTCTTGTAACTCCATACTTTTGAGTTAAAAACACACACAAAGATAGAGAGAAAGCTCTTGTAATACCAAATTCTTAGAGAAAGAGAGTTTTACCAAGACAGAGAGAGAGAGAGAGCGCACCAATAGAAGGACGTGGATCCTCTGCTATGAAATGGCCCGATTAGCCCTGATATATTATCCACACAATTGTGACATCTGCCTTTTGTGGGCTCAGCAGTAAGAAGTTAATAACAGAAGACTTAATCTCCGTTATTTTCAAACACGTATCTCTCTCTCTATCGGGCTCTATTCTCTCCCGCCCAACCCTCAGGACCTCAGTCTCTCTACGTCTCTCTCTCTCTTCCGCATCCCCTTTCTCTCTCTACGTCTCTCTCTTCCTCACCCCCTCTCTCTCTCTTCCGCACCTCTCTCTCTCTCTCTCCGTCGCTCTCCCTCTTCGCAGCCACCAACCATCGCAGACATCACTGCAACCCGCCACCCCATCTCTCTCTTTCCCTTCTTCTTAAACCTCGACCTTCATCCTTTTCTCACCACCAAATCCACCATCCTTCTTCTCCACTTCACCTCCAAGCAACCAACCAGAACACAGCCATCTCTTTGTTCCCTTCTCCCTCTTTGCAAACTTTTGTATTATTAATCAAAATATTCTTTGTTATTTTTTTCGAAATTTGTATGCTCATAATATATTTTAATGAAGTTATCACTTTTTATTGACCAACTTTATTTTTTATATTTTAGAAGTTATTACTTAGTAGTTATTAAAAAAAGAAATACAAAAGAAGAAAGAAATTGGCTAAAATTAAGTATATATTAAATAATTTAAATTAAAAAAAAAGTGAAATTATTTCGGCGAAATTTTTGAAATTTCGCAAAATAAGATGCTTTTATTTCGTTTTATTAATTTAATCAAAAAAATATTTTCTAACGAAATTTCGCCTAAATATCTGAAATTTCGGATATTTCGATTTAGTTTTCCTCTACGAAATCAATGAAAAAAACGAAATTAAAAACTATGGGAAGAGCAGAGACCGACGAGGAGAGAGAGAAATAAAGAGAGACGTGTTTGAAAATAACGGAGGTTAACTTCTTACTGCTAGGTCCACAAAAGACAGATGTCGCAATTGTGTGGACATATCTGGGCCATATCAGGCCATTTTATAACAGAGGATCCGCGTCCCCAGTAGAAGAGGTCGTGATGGCCATTAGACAGAGATCATTGGTTGAAGAGAAAGGTAAATATGAGAGAACAGACAGAAACCAACTTCCATCAATTTTTTCTAGAAGTTGTTTTTCCGAATTTTAAGATTATCCTTAAAATGTTTTCCATAATTTTAAGTTTTTCTTTCCAAACAAACACAATTAATTTCAAAATTTTCAGAAAATATTTGTTTTCCCCCAATTTTCCGGCCATTCAATCAAAGCCTAAGAGGAAAAGAAAAAGAGGAAACATGGGTTTCATGTTACTAGCAAAAGAACATTACAGAAAAGAAAAGTGAAGAATCAAAAAATTACTTTTAGAGGAAATTCACTTGGGGTGTGTTTGGTTGGTCGGAAAGTAGCGCGGGAAAAGAAAGTAATTGGAAAGTAAAGTAAAGTATAGGAAAGGAAAGTAAAACTATTTTTCTTGGTATTGTTTGGTTGTATGAAAAAGAAAGTAGGAATTTTACTGAAATGTAGATTATAGTTTTTTGGATGACAAGAAAATTGTATAGAAAAGGAAAGTTATCAAACTTTAAAAACTATATCTCACTCATTGACCAGTTGCAGCATCCTTCCCACATACAATGCTCAGCTCCTCCATATTGAATCAGATTGCAATTTGTCAAAGGCATTATACTAGGATCACTGAAACACACAAAGAAAATATTAAATCAGATTGCAAGTACAGTAATGCAACAGTTTGATTTATACAAAGAACTAATTACTGGGATTTAATTAAAAACTTTATGGATCAAATTTATTAGATCTTCAGAAATCTTTAATCTCATATGACCCCTCAACCGACTGATCTCTCGAGTCATTCTGAACGGTTACCTTCTCGTCGGAGACCCCATATCCAGTATCAAAAACCTGACCAACCAAATAGGAAGGACTTCGCCTATAAAAGCGACGAATACGACATAACTTCACCGTAGCTTCCCTTATCCGCTCTCTTAAATCAGCGTCAAGAATCGCGTAAGAGTTCTGATGTCACCGATTTCTGATCTGGGGTTTATCTTCTTTAATCCGAACTTCTTTTAAAAATTTGAGATTTAAAGCTTGAAAGCTGATATGGGATTCTGATACCGTCTCCAAAAAAAATAAAAAAATAAAAAAATATGGGATTTCTTATATACCCCCTCAAGTCGAAATTCCAATCGGGTTTAGCAAATTCTTAGTATGTAGATCTTGTCAAGGTATATATACTTTTTTATAATTCTGAAAAATGCCCAATTTAGGTGTTGGTTTTACTTGAACGACCCAAGAACACAAATCCCAAGTTGGGTTTGTTTGCTTTTTTTTTTCTTTGAAAATTAGCATCATATTTACCTGCCCTAATCCGGGCTTTCTCTCCAGGCACTAAAAATTTGAGCAGAAAGATGGGTCATTGTTTCAGCCAAAACAAGATTTCTGAACTAGACACTAATGGCTAGAGATCGACAGGAAGAGCTACAGAGTATCACCAAAGAACCCATGAACTTGCCTATCAACAGCCCAAACAACAAAAAGAGATGATCACAGATCTTTTGAATCCGGTGATTGATAATACCGCTCCGTTTCGTGCTCTTCTCCTTTCTCATGTGTCTAAAGCGGTGGAGCTCCGGCGGACTCACCGCCGAGAACTACGAGTTCATCGACGTGATCGGATCGGGTTACGATACGCAAGACTGACGCCTCAGTATGAAAGGTTGTTGCAAGCCTTGCCTAGGGTTTTCGTCGGGAGAGGAAAAGAGCTGAAGAAAAAAAAAATTACGAGAAGAGAAGACAATGCGATAACTATACTTTACTTTCCGATGCTTCTCCTTCAATTTGAGAGGAAAAGAAATTGGCTGTTTAACCGGATTTTAAGACGGTTTGGAAAAGTATTTTCCAATAGACCCCACCTTTTCCCATCATCCAAACACCCAAAAAGCATGGGAAAGTAGCTAATTACTTTCCTTTCCCAAGCTTTCCCGCCAACCAAACACACTCTCTAGGCGTTATCTCTACTATTTTTGTAGAGGTTGTTAAACTTTTTATTTTTTATTTTTTGGACTTCAAAATACCAAGTAAAGCAAATAAGATGAAATGCGATATGCCTTGTTATGTAGCCATTCAAGAAGCTACATGTGGCATTTTTTAGCTTAAACATGTATTGAACCGAGCATATCCTCTGCAATACGTGCTCTCTGTAATACTTTGTAGCACTTTCTTTACCAATGAGAAAGTTACACATCACTACAAAGAATACATACTCACATTAGATTTAACCTAAGTTGAATTTAAGATAAAGTGGCAAACTTAACCCAAGTTAGTCTAATGTAGGTATTTGTTCTCTGCAGCAACGACATAGAACTTTCTCATTAAGTACTGCAAAGTGCAACATAGAGCACGTGCTTCTGAGGATCTAGTTTCGTATTGAACACTGATCAGACATAATGTCATGACCCGAACCGAAAATTCCCAATTACGTAGGTTTCCCAGTTCAAGTGCAACCTTCACCCCGTATTTCTACGGGTGTGGCTACCAAAATTAGATTAGTAAGCGGAATTTCTAACAGTTCTAGTAAGATATAAGTAACTATAAAATGCCTAGAATTGAAATCTACCATTTCTAGGTGCAATGAGTCTACGACAAGACTAAAACATACATTCTATCAGAGGGCGCTACCCATTCCGGTCTCTCTGTCTCTCTCTCTCTCTCTCTCTCTCTCTCTCTCGTTACTTCTATGCTTCAGAACCTGAAAATATTAAGACAACAGGCATAAGCTGAAAGCCAGAATGAGTATACCTACAATGAAGTGTATTCGCTCATGCTCTAGCATTTTGGGCCGTGTGTGATGGTGAAAAACGTGTATATATAGATAGGTGCAGTGGTGTACAATTGTGACATCCAAATATAACTAAAATAGTAAAGCGCTCTCCCATCCTCACAGGGGTATTACTCAAAAGTCAAACTACTCAAAGGAAAATGCATTAATTTAAGG